>OY856415.1:323800686-324065686 GCA_963693085.1 Alisma plantago-aquatica
TTTTCCACACTTATTTCAAGTCTTTAAGTTAGTTAGGTGTCATTAGAAAATTCATTTGATATGTTTTCTAAGTATTTAGTAGTGAATTTACATGAATATTTCGGTCGAACTCTTCTTCAACCGAGATCCATTTAAGTCGAACTGCACCTCAACCGAGAAAAAGTCGTTGTAGAAAGAGAATCGCTGCAAACTTGCCTAAGAACCATTCTCAGTCGAAGTACAGTTCGACCGAGAATGTTCTGCAGACAAAAGTTGTTGTAAACTCATCTTTTGACATTCTAATGGCTAGTTCTACATTTAACTTGGCCTAAACAACACATCTATTGACCATTCCTAAGTGATTTGTTTTATAGGAGTGCCTTATGGACACATCATGCACATTTACATGCATGGAACAAAACTTCGATCAAGATTTCTTTTTTTTTGCAATCGGACATTGAAGCCTAAGATTGGACATGTGAAACACACAAATTCAAGGAATGGGAGGTAATTTTGCGAACATTTCAAACCTGGGTGCAAAATTTCACCAAACAGGGTGAAATTTCGCAGCAAAAAGCCTAGTTTGAGCCGTAATTTTGCAAATGGTACAAAAACACAACTTAAATTTTGAGAATTTGTTCCTAAGACTACTAATACTACATCTTGAGTATTTTGGCTTTTTTTTTAGTTTCTGGCTTCTAAAGGCTATTTTTCTTAATTCTAAGGTATGTTTCTCCTATCCCTAGACCATCTATAGATTATGTTCATCAATTTCTACACTCTTCTACAGAGATATGGAAAAATACTCTGAAAATAACAAAGTTCATTATTGGATATATGTATAAATGTCCCATGTAACCTAGTGAAATGCTAACACTAGACTTATACAAGTTGTAATTCGTTAGTTTGTAACTTGTAACTGTAAGTTTTGAAATTCTAAGTTGTAACTTGAAGTTTTTAACAGTCTAGTTGTCTAGCTGACTTGACATTTCTGTTCATTTGTGCACTCACTCATCAAAACATGGATCCCACCCTATCCTCTAAGCATATAAATTTATTATATAATGTAGTGTGTTTATGTCTAAACATTGTGTTTACAGAATTTTATAACTGAATTCCTTCATTTTGCCACCGAAATTGCCATCGAAATCTGATAACACCAATTTTTGTGATGTTTTTGACCCTTATTTTGTTATCAAAACTGCCCTTTTAATTGTTTTCCTCTCCTTTTATATGTACTTTTGCAATAATTGGCCAAACGACGCTCTTAATTCAATATTTCCATCTTTTGCAGAGTTTTTCCTCAGTTTTTGATACATTTATCGTCAATAAGGCCGTCCCAGCCCACAAACAAGTTCCACCTGCATCGGCCTTCCAGGCCGGCCGATACGCTCACTTCTCGGCAGGGTAGCGCAACACATCGACGCGCGACATAAGGATGCCGCGCAAGAAGGAATTAGCGGGCGATACGTCTCTTACCCGACAAGGAGCCGAGCTCGCCACGACAACTAAAGCTTGTCGCGCGATACAGGCCACCCACCGGCAGGCGCCGCTCGTCGCGTGACCGACAGCCGACATCCTGTTGCCAGGCGATACCGACATCGGCCGTCCACCGACTCCGCGATGGTAAGGAGGACACGTGGCGCCCTGAGCACCATGACTTCCCCCAACCGCTGCCTATAAATAGCAGCTACAGGAAGCCGAAAAGACAGGTCGGTACCCTGCGCAAGTCACCTCAGGAAAGTTGCGAAGAGCTAGTGTATCGTGCCTCAATGCTTGTGCCGGGCGATTCTAGGTGAGCACTTCCCCATCCTGAGAGGGAGGTGAATGGTTCACTTAGGGTCGTCCCGGACAACACTGCAGGCCGATATCGGCCGACATGGATCCCCGACATAAGTGACCGATACTAGATGCATCACTCTAGCCCGACACGATACCGAACCCCGATGTGCATCGCCCGTCACGGCGTGTCGCCCGAGAGGGTGCCGCCTGACATGAGCGTATCGAGCAAGGGTCCTCGCACGATGTAATCCGCCTATCGCGGCGTGTCGCCTGAGAGGGTGTGCCGCCCGACACGGTTGTATCGGGCTAGGCCCCTAGTCGGTATCGGGCTGGAGGGTCTGCTGTAATCTGTCGTCCTTCTATATCAAGAAGGCGACATCTATCTTTATTTCCACCATTTTATTTCTTTTACTTCTGCTATGTAACCAGCACCTTATATGTTAATGGAAATAGAAGAGTGTAATTATCTGTTGCTTTATGTTTGGTACCCTTGTTGGATGATTGCTATGTTTAACATCTGAACTCTAACTTGTACGTTGGATCGCGTTTCGATTAGCTACCGAATCGTGTTTTCCCATTGCAACAGCCTTGAGAGAGGTGTTGTGGCTCTAGTGTTTGGTCCGATTCTGGAGTACGAGAGTGCCCGGAATCGGAGTTGTTGTAGTAACCTTTCCACTCTAACCTAAGTCCAGCAACCTCGAGAGTGGTGTTGATGCTTGGTTAGAGGTACCCGCTCTGAGAGGAGGGGTACAGGGTGTTCCTGCTGCCGCTTGTTTTACCGAAGTTTTCCTCCTTCGTACCTTGCTTTAGCTTTAGTATTATCTCTCTGTTTCTGTTGCACGAAAACCCCTAAAAACTGATAAATGCTTAAAACCTAAGTTTTCCTTGTAACTCCAGTTGGAGATAGGGTTTTCTTTTGTTTTATCGATCTTGTTCTGTTGTTCCCTTTTGGGACTTTTATCATCTCTTATCCTTGTCGGAGTGTAGCGTGTCGATTCCGCGTTCTCAACACTACCACCATTGTCCCTGTGTTCGATCCCGTATATCTACTTCGACCCCGTAAACAAAGTTGCGAGGGCCTAGAAGGTTTCGGGTTATAAATGTAAAAGCTCGACTCCCTCAAATCCACCTCCAATTTTAGGACGCGCGATTTAGGCCGGTCAACTTTTTGGCGTTGTTGTCGGGGACAAGGCAAAACGGTATTGTTGACGAATCTGAATCCACTAACTACACTCCAGTGCCTCAAGCTTAAAAATGAGCTTGACAGCACTCCTTTTTTTTCTTTTTGTATTCATCTATTATTCTTTAATGAATAATTCGTACTATTGATAACAAATTTTCTAACTTGATTATTACACATTGTTCAGGTACTCCGTCCGACTGAACACCGACTTCAGCCATCATGCCACCTCGCGTTGAGCCACCCCATTCAGAGGGCGAACGCCCAGGGCGAGCTCGACCTCATTCGCCTCCACCAGAAGTCAACGATCGCTACGACGGGGATGATAACCTCGAAGACCCAGAAATGGAGCAGTTCGAGGAAGGTCATCGTCGTGATAGATGTCATCGCCACCAGAGGCACAGAAGAAACCACAATAATCAGGAACGACGCCAAGAAGCCAGCGATAGCGAAGATTCAGACGAAGAGGAGAAAACTTTGAGGGAGTTAGCCTCCACGAAGGCTAATAATTCCCGGTGCCCGGTCATCATTCCACGTTTCAATGCCTCCAACTTTGAGCTTAAGCCGTCTGTAATCTCCATGATCCAAAATAAGAGCTTTAGAGGGAGCTCCAAGAACGACAACCCTTATCATCACCTGGACGCCTTCAAGAATATCTGCGACACGATTAAGATGCGAGGTGTACCCCAGGAAGTCATTTACTGCAAGGGCTTCATCTTCTCTCTGGAAGACAAGGCTCTATCGTGGTATCTGGGACTTCCCCACCAATCTCTAAACGGGTGGGGAGCACTAGCAGACGCTTTCGTAAATAAATTCTACCCGACTGAGAAGACTGTGAGAAACAGACAGAAGATAACCTCTTTTATGCAGAAGCCGAACGAAAACCTCCATGATACCTGGGAAAGATACCAGGAATATCAGAGGGACTGCCCTCATCATAACTATAAGAAAGGTTTCCTAGTCACCACCTTTTACAACGGTCTGACTCCCGATGAAAGGGTGTCACTGAATGCGACAACAGGAAGTGACTTCCTTGGGAAAAAGCCGAGCAAGTCTGAAAGGATCATCAAAAACATGGCCGAGCTGCAGGCCGGCGCTGAGTATGATAGATCTGACAGAGGGAAGGCTAAGAAGGTAAGTGAAGGACCCTCTCTTGAATCCAAGGCTCTGGAGTCTATAACTTCTCAGATACAGAGGATAGCGACAGATGTCAAGCAGCTAAGGGAATCTGGTGGTAAAGGGAAGAAGCAGGTGGAAAAAGTGATGAAGTGCGTGACATGTGGAGAAGGAGGCCATGGGGTAGATAAATGCGTCTACACCCGACCGGAAGCGTCAAGCGATTCTGAATCCGAGGCCGAAGAAACTAAAAATGTCTCTTTTGTGAGTTTTAAGAGGTCGGACCACCCCGGTTTCAGCTACGGCAACAAGGATGCAGCCGAGAATTCACATCAGCTGCATGGCTCGTCTAAGCCACCCCAAGTGTTCGAGAAGAGGGGAGGACCCAGTCAGTACACTAAAAACACCCCCTTTCAAGCGAACAAAGGTAACTTCCAAGGTCAAGTCAAGTACCAAGGATCAACCAAGG
Organism: Alisma plantago-aquatica; assembly: GCA_963693085.1. NCBI lineage: Eukaryota > Viridiplantae > Streptophyta > Magnoliopsida > Alismatales > Alismataceae > Alisma > Alisma plantago-aquatica. Next base: position 323,805,213 of record OY856415.1, read on the forward strand.
AACAGGATAAGGTTTCTGGCCAGTCTGATGTGGTTGGCCAGCTGTTTGATTTCGTAAAAAGGCAAGACACTATCAACAACCAATTAGCGCGCCTGTCGAATTCGGGTGTTTTGAACTCGTTGCAGGTACAAATGGCAGACATGCAGACGCATCAGTGTCAGATTGATCAGCAACTGACTCAAATGGCCGAGTTAATAAAGAATCCGTCAGGAAAAATTCCATCAAATACTGAAACGACAAAGAAAGCAGGACAGTGATCGAGAGGAACGAGGATCGAGTTGCACAAAAGGATGATGGCAAGGACTAAGGAGTGACGAAGCTAAAAGACGTCAAGCAGGAGACGAAGATTGCAGCGCTCCTCGGGAGGCATCCCGAGCTTTCTTTTATTTCTTAGAATAGGATGCATTTTATTTTCCTGCAAAAACAAACATTACAAACATTATGGACTGTAATAAGGCCCGAGTCAGTGCACGCGCCGAGCGTACTGACTCTTCTGTTTTATGGGCCACCGATGTATTTTACGAAGCATTGAGGAGTAATTTTGTCTGAGGTCGGGGACTCGATCCTAAGCCGATGATGTTTTGCCCGTCAATCGCTCGCCTTGTTTTAGTTTTGGCCGCCTTTTTCTCCTTTTTATCAATCGTATCGGGCAACAGCTCAACTGGCGCGCAGGACCGTTTGTATCGGGCTATAGTTTCTCGGGCACCGCGAGGGCCGCGACGGATGGCATTCCTAGGCGGCGTGCACCCGTATCGTGCATGTGAGTAATTGCCCTTATTTAGACCGATGGGACCGTTCGTCTCGGGAATGGCATGTCTCCACGGCCGACGCGCGCCCCAGAACTGCCCGTTTTACCCCCAGCTGAGTTTGCTATATATAGTAGGGAGGGTTTACCGTGTAGGGCTACCACACTTACTCTTTCAGCCACCCGTACCATGCAGTAATCCACTTTTTGCTCGCATGTCGGCCAGCTCGCCCTCGTGTCGGGCGATAGCTTCAAAGAGAAAAGGTATAGCCCGACAGTCTGTTTGTCCGACATGGGTTTCATATCGCGCGCTGCGTATCGGGCTGACGAACTTAGTCGATTTTCCTTGTATTGCCTGACACGTATGAAGCACGACACGTCGGCCGATCGCACTTGCCCGACGCACCATATCGGGCGACACGTTTTTCCGTCGTGACGTCCTATCGGGCAGTTGCTTTGTGCGACCATATCGCCTGACATACCCGCGTCGGGCAGCGTGTTGTGCCGCGCGGTTCTCCCCGTATCGTCCAATCTCATATCGCCTCGGATTTTCTTTTGATGAACGATACCCGGGCTTTACATCGAGACAAGTTTTATCGAGATATCAGTTTTTCCTACCTAACATTTAAATGGTCAATGAACTTGATAACAGGTATGGCTCATACAAAACAAACCTCCGATCGAGTTGACAAACACACTGCGACCACAGCTAAAGCAACAACAGTCGGACAGAAACGTCAGAATCTCGAGACAGCTGGGTCGTCAAAAGAAGTCCATTTCCTTATCATTGTTTGTCTTCTGCGGTGGTTTAGGACCATCTCCAAAAGACAGTGGAAGTCTTTCCCCGGTAGCCCCTGGATTGAATGTGGGCATTTCGGTTCCATCTACCATGAAGCCACCTTCATCATGGGGAGGGTATCTTCTTCTTATATAATATCCACAAGTGTTTTCAAGAGCTCTCTGTCTACAATAGGCCGGCTATCAATGTCATAATATGCACGAGCCTTGCGTTTCCTTCTTGAGAGCTTTGCACTTGTTCCGGCCGCATCCAGCTGGGAAAGAAAATGGAGACTGCAAATAAGGAGAATGTATTGCAGCTTCTCCAAGGCACAAGCGCAACCACCAGCTAACCTTCACTGGGCTAACATGACCTCACCCTGTCCTCTTCACTACTCTGGGACAGAGAGTGGAGTAAGTTTGGGGGGGGGGTACCCATGTACCAGTGAGGGAGGTATAAAAATTTTCTTCTTCACCTCCACCCTTTGTGTCATTTCGTTCTTCTCCTATATCATGTGCATGTACCCATGCTCGTATAAAATGTCGTGCTCATATAAAAATTTTGAAAAATTTTGCTTAGTTTGTTCCCATACATATGTACAAAGTCGCTATATTAGTAAAAATCTGATGCGACTTCTTACCAAGTTTGTTTTCTATGTGCCTAACGAGATGCAAGTTTTGTTATATCTTTCTAATAATGTTGCCTCAAACAACAAAAGACTACGTTTTTCCGTGCCAAAAATTTCGAAAAAATAATAATCTCGCAACAACTAAGAGACGAGTATGGAGAAGGAAAAAGCTGCCCAAACAGCAAAAATCCTTTTGTTTCCCCTTACCCAACAAAAATCCCAAAAAAGAGAAAGCAGCCTTATGAGGGTGAATAAAAGCATGAGAGTTGTGCCCAATAAAAGAAAAAGAAAAAAATATATACACACTTGTCGTCCAAAAGTACCGATCTTTAGGCATGGTAGATCCGGGGCAGTGGTACGTAGGATGTGAAATCACTGCTCTAAAGCCAATTGGCTTGGACTGCAGGGACCACTTGCCCGCTAACGGACCCTTACCTGGATGGACTGATGGGAAACAAGAAAAACCCCAAAAAGCCTTAGTCTACCCTATACACAACTTTCTACCCCTAAAGTTGTTTGGTGTGAAAGCTAACTTCGGAATCATACACAAAAGTCTCGCTGAAGCTGTAGAGAAAATTTTTACTGAAATAATAAGGCAGGAAACGCAAAGTCTTTTGTTCGTAGTGGGGCAGCATTATCTCTAAAGGCATCGCGATTCTTGTTTTACCTCTTGAACTGAAAACTACACCGAGCAAGAAAAGCATCACAAAATAAAATTTAAATATTGATTGAGGACAATCAAAACGCTAAGTTTGGGGGAGTTGATAACACCAATTTTTGTGATGTTTTTGACCCTTATTTTGTTATCAAAACTGCCCTTTTAACTGTTTTCCTCTCCTTTTATATGTACTTTTGCAATAATTGGCCAAACGACGCTCTTAATTCAATATTTCCATCTTTTGTAGAGTTTTTCCCTAGTTTTTGATACATTTATCGTCAATAAGGCCGTCTCGGCCCACAAACAAGTTCCACCTGCATCGGCCTTCCAGGCCGGCCGATACGCTCACTGCCCGGCAGGGTAGCGCAACACATCGACGCGCGACATAAGGATGCCGCGCAAGAAGGAACTAGCGGGCGATACGTCTCTTACCCGACAGGGAGCCGAGCTCGCCACGACAACTAAAGCTTGTCGCGAGATACAGGCCACCCACCGGCAGGCGCCGCTCGTCGCGTGACCGAAAGCCGACATCCTGGTGCCGGGCGATACCGACATCGGCCGTCCACCGACTCCGCGATGGTAAGGACACGTGGCGCCCTGAGCACCATGACTTCCCCCAACCGCTGCGTATAAATAGCAGCTACAGGAAGTCGAAAAGACAGGTCGGAACCCTGCGCAAGTCACCTCAGGAAAGCTGCGAAGAGCTAGTGTATCGTGCCTCAGTGCTTGTGTCGGGCGATTCTAGGTGAGCACTTCCCCATCCCGAGAGGGAGGCGAATGGTTCACTTAGGGTCGTCCCGGACAACACTGCAGGCCGATATCGACCGACATGGATCCCCGACATAAGTGACCGATACTAGATGCATCACTCTAGCCCGGCACGATACCGAACCCCGATGCGCATCGCCCGTCACGGCGCGTCGCCCGAGAGGGTGACGCCTGACATGAGCGTATCGGGCAAAAGGGTCCTCGCACGATGTAATCCGCCCGTCGCGGCGTGTCGCCTGAGAGGGTGTGCCGCCCGACACGGTTGTATCGGGCTAGGCCCCTGGCCGGTATCGGGCTGGAGGGTCTGCTGTAATCTGTCGTCCTTCTATATCAAGAAGGCGACATCTATCTTTATTTCCGCCATTTTATTTCTTTTACTTCTGTTATGTAACCAGCACCTTATTTGTTAATGGAAATAGAAGAGTGTAATTATCTGCTGCTTTATGTTTGGTACCCTTGTTGGATGATTGCTATGTTTAACATCTGAACTCTAGCTTGTACGTTGGATCGCGTTTCGATTAGCTACCGAATCGTGTTTTCCCGTTGCAACAGCCTTGAGAGAGGTGTTGTGGCTCTAGTGTTTGGTCCGATTCTGGAGTACGAGAGTGCCCGGAATCGAAGTTGTTGTAGTAACCTTTCCACTCTAACCTAAGTCCAGCAACCTCGAGAGTGGTGTTGATGTTTGGTTAGAGGTACCCGCTCTGAGAGGAGGGGTACAGGGTGTTCCTGATGCCGCTTGTTTTACCGAAGTTTTCCTCCTTCGTACCTTGCTTTAGCTTTAGTATTATCTCTCTGTTTCTGTTGCACGAAAACCCCTAAAAACTGATAAATGCTTAAAACCTAAGTTTTCCTTGTAACTCCAGTTGGAGATAGGGTTTTCTTTTGTTTTATCGATCTTGTTCAGTTGTTCCCTTTTGGGACTTTTATCATCTCTTATCCTTGTCGGAGTGTAGCGTGTCGATTCCGCGTTCTCAACACTACCACCCTTGTCCCTGTGTTCGACCCCGTATATCTACTTCGACCCCGTAAACAAAGTTGCGGGGGCCTAGAAGGTTTCGGGTTATAAATGTAAAAGCTCGACTACCTCAAATCCGCCTCCAATTTTAGGACGCGTGATTTAGGCCGGTCAAAATCCTGTCAAAATTGTTCAGCTTCACTTACAAATATGGGAGCCCCCCCCCATATCCAATATGAAATATTATTGCATATTTGAATAGATCTTGGCGTATAGATCGTCCTGGTCAATTTTCATGATTTAATTCGGTTATTTGGTCGTCGAAATCGTTAGGGCCGTAAATATCAAAATTTCGGCCGAAACCTCAAAAAGATTCTATTTCTAGGCCTTCGAACACGACATCGAAATCAGACGTTTAATTCCTTGATTACATGGTATCCTTCTCCAAGTTTAGAATTCTACATTGCTATCTTCAGATCAAAGCCATAGCTCAATACTAGTGCCTTACTCCAAATATAGTCTTCCCTATTCCTTGTGGAGAGTTGATCATCACTTGTTCATGGAGAGCTACATATTGTACATCTTTTGAGAGTTGTAATTTCTTCTTCCTCTCTTGTTCTCTTTACGTATTTTGTTGCTTCCAACTACTTCTTACGAGAAGGATGTAGGGAAGCTTCTCGGAACTACTTGTGAGAAGGTTGCGACCAAGGCGGGAGGTTGATTGAGATCTACTCCAATGTGCAAGTTGCCCTTGAGCTAGAAAAGGAGGGTTGTTTTGAGCCACAAAAGACACCGGTTATTTTGTGTATTTTGTCTCGATAAAGAAAAGGAATAAAATACAAATTAGAAAACATGGTCGGTAACAACTAGGTAGTGGACTGACATCTTTTGACGGGACCACTCTGCTTCTTGTGTTTAATATGGTTGATTTCATTGCTCAATTACTTGCTTTTTATTTCCTCCACATTATCTTTTAAGCAGGTTGAAATTAACCTTTTGTGTTTCAAATTGCTTAAGCTTTAAATTAGCTCTATTCACCCCCTTTCTTCTAGAGCACAACACAACCAAGGTCAACAAAAAAAGACTATTTGACTAAAGACCTGTGAAGAGATTTTCAAAGCAAGATTCTCATGATTATAAGTTTTTCTTTGATGTATATATAGTGGATCCCTATAAGCATGATGTAATTCCATATTTTTGCGCCTTTCGTCTTTCTTATGATCTTATCCAAAAAATCCAACCACGCCAAATTGTTATAATTTTAAAGTAGCCTCATGTAGCAAGCGGGCAAGTTCTAGAAGAAATGAAAGCTACCCTTTCTTAGCAGTGGGACATGATATAGAAAGTGGGAGTCATCGTCGATGGCACTTTATAATTGTTTTTATCTTTCCGCAAATGTTATGCTCTTGAGTTTACCAACTCACCAAGTCAACAACTAAGCATCTATCATTACCATGAAGAAATACAAAAAATTTGGGCAATGTGTCTACTTCCAGTTACAGCACAAAAAGATTTCATTGTCTAAATCAACCATTGATCATTCCCAACATTGATCGTATAGGTATATACATATACATACATACATATACACGTGTATATATACATATATATACATTATATAATATATATTATGAAATTGGGAGAAACCCTCGACTTGCTTTACATTGGGTTGTGTGTATATTTATACACAAGAGACTGTACTGACTTTAAACGTAGGCCCCTGATTATTACAACACGGAGTGTATATATCATATGTGCATGTCTTGTACATAAGTGTTGAACCTGACAACCATTTAGGAACTTTGTGAATAATCAGCTAATTGATCATTTGAGCTAAGTAGTGACAAATGGATCAACTTTTCCTGAATCTTCTCACTGAACGTGACACTCAACTTCAATATGCGTAGTCCTCTCATGAAAGACAGGATTAGGCAATATGGAGATCACCTTGATTGTCACACTTTAGGTCTATAGGATATTTTTGTTTGAAGCTAAGCTCCTCTGCTAAGTGGATAATCCACATCAACTCATGTTGCTAGGACCATAGCTCTATACTCTGACTCTACACTAAATCTTGCAACTTGAGTCTGCTCCTTGCCTTCCCACGGCACCATATTTCCCCACACTAAGCAGTAGCCAACAATAGAACTTCGATCAATGACAAATCCATCCCAATCAATATTTGAGAAAACAAGAACATGTAGTTGTCCACGATGTTAATATAGTAAACATGTGTCAGGGGACTTCTTAAGATACCTCAGAATGTGCATCACGACCTCCATGTGACCTATGGATGGCTTATCCATGAAGGCATGAACATACTAACAACACTAGTAGAAAAAGCAATAGCGGGCCGAGTAAGAGTCAGATAAATCAACTTACTAACCAGTGGTCTTTATCTTCACGGAACATCAAGAAACTCCCTTTGCACCATACACAATTTGACTTTAGAGTTCATTGGGGTATAAATAGGCTTGGTCCCAAGCATTTATGTCGTAAGTGAGAAGATCTACGACATACTCCCTCTATGATATTACTATTCTAGACTTGGACTTGAAAACTCAAATAACCCATAGGATATCTAAGACCAACCGAGTCCTTTGTTTGAAACTGGCCCTACAAAAATTTCCTTAATTGCGATGTTATGACTATAATCGCTAGTGATCACCATATCATCAACACATACCACTCAGAAGATGCTCTAGGGCTCTGTCATATGTAGAGTGAATGATCCATGATACATATCTAGAGTGCCAACTCAAGAAAGATCACTACTGAATTTGCCAAACTAGGCATGAGGTCATTGTTTTAGTTCATAGAGAGATTTGTTAAGGCATCATACTAGATAAAAGACTCCCCTTGAGCAACAAAGACTTCTTGTTGCTCCATATAAATCTCCTTATCCACGTCGCCCTGCATGCTTGCATTTTTTAATCAAGCTATTGTAAAGGCCAAGAATGGATAGCAGGAAAAGACAACAAGATCACATGAGAGGCCTTAAGAAAATTCCCACCTGAGTGTAACCCTTGGCTACAAAACGCACCTTGAGTCGATCGACACGCCCATCCACACCCACTTTGATAGTGAAAACCCAGCGGCAACCAGAGAAAGACTTGCCTACAAATGTGAAACAAGGGACCATGTCTTAAACGGGTCAAGAGCATCTTCACACCAGCCCAAGTGATCTTGTGTAATGAAAACCGACATAGGTATAGCGATAGAGGACAGAGAAGAAATAAAAGCACAACATGAAGGAACTTGGTAATGGGACCCAAGTTGTCCACATGTACCTATACGACGAGTATAGATCTACGTGATCGGTTACCTAGCAAAGATGAAAGGAGCTTCATCATGAGGATTGTCACTGCCAGAGAACTCATAAGAAGGAGAATCAACAATGGAAAGAAGGTGCAAGAGCTCTTCCATAACTACTGGTGCACGGAAGGACTATCCTCAAAAGTATGATGCGTCTTCAAAGGAGACATCCACATAAAGAAAGAAACAATACAAGGTAGGGCTATCAAGGAATTTAATGACTGATACCGATGTTGTTTCGACATCTTGGATATCGATATTTACGGTATAGCGATGGAAATATCGACAAATGCAATCTTGGCCATATCGACGCCAAAATGAACGAATTAAATCATGAAATTTTGCAAGTGTGGTCTCAACACCTAGATGCAATGTTTTATGTAATAAAATTCTATATTGAGTATGTGGGGGGAGTCAATCATGTGGGAGGTAAGGAATATGTCATGTTTTTTGGAGATTTCGATGAAGGACTTCGATGACAAAATGCAAGAATTAAGATCTGAAATTTTACTAGCACAATCCATAAACTCATGTTTACATACTTAAGCAATAATATTCAATTTAAAACAAACATATAACAAGTTAACAACATAGTAAATTGCTAGCTCACATCAGTTGTATGTTGAGTGGCATGTTGCTTTTCTATACATTATGTTGTTGATATGGGCCACATATTGTTCCCATGTCATGTAAGTTCTATAAGACTTGTTGTATGAAACAACATGCTCCTCATACACTTCAGAATTGGCAAACTGCATCATCCCAAACTTTGGAAAGTGGTTTTCCAAATCTTAGAGATATCTTTCCTTGGTTTTTGAAATGAAGGGAGGTTGAGTAGAAGCAGGAGGAGGTGCCCATGCTCGAGGAGCTTGAGGTTGAGTAGAAGCAGGAGGAGGTGCCCATGCTCGAGGAGCTTGAGGTTGAGGAAAAGGAGGTTGTAATGGAACACCAGCAATAGGATAAACTGTAGTATGCCCACCACTCCATGTTTGACCTCCATCATCAGAGTATGCTTCGGTATTCACCTGAAAGCATCCATAAGGGATACGGACAGAGTATGCTTTGTGATATCCCAAACCTACTTCTAATTGTAATCTTGGAGGTGGTTCAACTTGATATCCAGAATACCCATGTTGGGACTGAGATGGGTATGGAAGTGTCTGCCCAAATAACATATCTGCGACTGAATGCTGAGATTGAAAGTCAGATATGCTTATACTATCCATTGAATCAGCAAGATCAGAATAATCATCACTCTGACTTTGGTATTGTGGTTGTGGATTGGATGGGTAGGGGTATGGGCTTATAGTTGTGGGCATTGTTCTTTCCCAGTTCGAGTTCTTTTCCTTTGAAATGTTTTGTCAGCCATGGGATATTCCTATTCTTGTGGAGGTGCAGCCCTAGTAACATAAGGTCGGTCATCATTTTGAGGATCAACAGCTACAGGATATTCTGGAGAGCGTTGGTTGTGATTATCACCATCATCAGACTTAGATTTGGAACCAGATGTAGAAGACGAAGAAGCTGAGCTACCTAATTGTTCTTCCACTTCTTTATTGATTTCCATATCAATATTTATATGTGCAGTTTAGACTCAAGTCTTTCAGGCGGGGTATCAATAATAATATCATCACCATTATTTGCATCAATTTTCTCTTCTATATAAGGATATGGATGTCCATCTAAATTATCAAGACCAAGACGGCCTATCTCATTCATCCATTCCTCTAAACAATTTTCTGAATCTTCCTCTAGTCCTCTATGTCTTTCAGGGTTGAAAGTATATGCGGTGTCAATGGGATCGTGGACAACAACAAAATCCACTTCCTTGTAGTTGGCATCTCGTATTGCTCTAGCCCTCAACCGCATGTTGTAGTGAACGTAGACAAGATCCCTCAACCTGTTTGCCCCAAGCCTATTCCTTCTCTTCGAGTGTATCAGATTGAAAGTGCTCCAATTTCTTTCAAAGCCCTCTGCACACGTTGTTTGAGCAAGGATGCGAATAGCCACTTTTCTTAAATGAGGGGCACATGTTCCATTCCAAACCCACCACTCGCAAGGATCACCTACCTCGCAATCAGCAACTGCATTTGGATGGCCAAAGCATCTAGTGCTTTCACGAAACTGGCCCAACTGCAAAAATAATATTTACGATATTGAGATGATGAAATCAAAGTAAAGTCTAATGAGAAATTAAGAATGTAAGTTATATATTTATATACCTCTTCCAGTACTACCAATCACTCTTCTGGAGAAGTAATGAACTTATTAGTGACATCTCTCACTACATTCATTAGAGTCGCATTTAAGCCCAACATTCGTGAGTATTGGAACCTCGGATTCAAATAGTAAGTTGTCACAAATTTAAATAAGGAAATAAGAATGACATTTTATTTGTAGACTGTGAGTTAGACCAATAACTTAGAAGTTAGAACACAATTGAGATATATACCTACTTTATGCAATGGATGCAAAAGCATATTTGTCCAACGATTCTCATAAATTTTTATATATTGCTCATTGGACCTAGGAGTTGTTGCTTTGATATTGTCCACCATTGAGGTCACAGCATCATATAGGAAAGGCATTGTTGCAGTTTTGTCACCATCTACTAGCCTCAATACTTTGACAATGGGTTCCATTAGTCGTAGCACTCTAGTAACCTTATCCCAAAAAGGTTGGCTGGCAATCAACTCCTCAATTCTTCTGCTAACAGGGGAATTGTGCTCCTTCATGGAGGTTCACTCCACTCCATTGAAGAGCCTCCTAAGTCCATCCTATTTGGACTTTAACGATTGTAAAGCAAGAGAATTTGTTACAAATCTAGTTGCCCCTGTTCTAATTAGATCACCTCCACAATACTCAGGTCGCCTCATTGCATTTAGCAAAAAAGAATGGTTGTAGATGAATCCCGTGATCAACCTACTATCAGTGGCACCAGATTTGATGAAATCAATTGAGCCCATGTCCTTATGAATGAGATCTATGCAGTGGACAACAGATGGTGTCCAGTAGACCGGATATTTCTTCATTATACTCTCGTCAGCCTTCTTGAAGGCAGAAGCATTATCAGTAACTATCTGCACCACATTCTCCACACCATCCTGCTTCATGTATGTCTTCATTAGTCTCTTTATGTACCTGTGGTTCCTAACTTCACCTGAAGCATTAACAGAGTCTAGAAAAATTGTGGATCCACGACAATGTGCAAGAAAGTTGATAATTTGTCTTATGTTTCCACTAGTCTACCATTACACATAAGTGTGACGCCATACTCAGACCACATACGTTTTTGGTCTGAAATCCATGCTTGTAGATCCTTCTTCTCTAGGGGAAGATACTTATTCATTAATTCATATGAACTGGGGGCCTTGATGCCCCTACCAGACTCCCCTATCACATCTACCATATGCTGCAGATAGGGGTTTAGTTGCAACATGTTCAGGTCCACCATCAGCAAAGAAGAACTTACCCACTACCTTACCAACCTTATCTTTTGCACCAGTGAACATTGCTTTGAGGCTTTTTTGCCTAGCCTCAGGCTTCCTAACCCCTGGCTCGTCAGCATTGCTCAATCTCGCACTAGCAGGATGGAAAAGTGTATCAATGTCGCCTTTCTTCCTTTTGCCATGACCGACTCAGTCTTCATCGTCATCTAGGTCAACAACAGGAATATGTGCACTCCCACTACCTCCACCTACACCAGATGGCCCATTTCTCCTTGTAATTTGAGTTGCCTCCTCCCTTTCCCACTCACTTCTGCGGGATTCTCTGATAGCACGTCTATACATTCGACGTGAATAAGTTGTATCACATTCAGGAGGATATCCAATACCCTCAACTGATTCAGCAGAAGAACTTTTCGGCCTAACATCAAATGATGTATCTGTGTAAGCCATGTCAACCTCCTTCATCTTTTGTTGTTTTTTGTTTCTTTGCACCCATAAGTTTCTTGAAATCATCCCTAATACTTTGGGGACACCTCTAGCACATTGCCACATTTTTGTCACCACCAGTAATGTGACGTTTAAATCTAGTAATCCCCCTCCACCAATTGTCTTCTTACAGTAATTGCAAACTATCTTTCCCTTGTTCCCGTCAAGAGGCGTGTAGTGATTCCATGCAAAATCCACATCCTTAGCTCCAACATTACCAGTCCCAGCACCCTCACCATCGCTTGAAGATATTTCTCAAAAGTCAACACTGCAAAAAAAGACAGACAAACAAAAATTAGGTGTGAAATAAATAACCCATTAAGTTGCAAGAAATTAACGTATTTTATGCATTATAGAATCAAAAACAATACTTTAAGTGTATAAATATTAAATGTATTTATAAAATCAAACACACTATTTTTTAAGATTTTTATTAACAAGAAAAAAGGTTTAAACAAAAAAATAAAAGTTTGAAATTTAAAAAAATATATAAAATCTGATATTTATCTAGTATTAAGGCAAGTGATGTGTTACAAATCACTCATTCCATCTTATATAACACTAACATGTTTCCATAGAAAAAACAAAAAAAATGTAATTTTTTATTTTCAGCATTTTTAATAAATGAAAAAAAATGAAAAATATAATTTTTTTACTATATTTTTGTCTATATTTGTTCATATTAGTATTTGGTACAACTTCTACTAAGCCTCAGTTAGATACCTCTTATTAATAGTACTTATTGTATTATTACGAATTTAATATTAATTAGTGAAATTATATGATAATATTAATTAATAGTAGTAGATCTAGTGAAACGTTAGTAGATCTACATAATATAATCATAGATCTATTGTTAAACAGCATTAATCCTAAGTTTTTTGGAGTAGATCTAGGATTTGGGTGTATTTAGAGAATTTTGGAGAACTATGGTGAAAATAGAAGGAAATAGAGAGGGGAGGATTGAAAATGATGAGAAATGAAAGAAATTAAGAAAACATACCTTGATTAGGGCTGATTTGAGCTCCAAGGAAAGAAATTGCCCAAAATCTTCAAGTTTCTTGACTCGAGCATCAACAACAGACCGAGGTTCACAAATAACGGTATGCCGCGGCGGCTACCGTCGATATTGCCCTTAAGTGGGACATTTTGCAGCGGCACCCCCGATATTCGCCGATATCGGGCGGTTTTACCGGCAAGTTCACAGGTTTACCGATATTTGCAATCCCAGCGACAGGTTTGTGTGAACCGATGACCGATGGCGTTGATATCGATATACCAGTCGATACACCGACCATATCATCGATATCTTATTCATTGAGGATTATAGCACTTGTAACCCTTTTAGAAACAAGATTAACCAAAGAAAATGCACTACACAAACTTTTAGAGTCAAATTATATGCACCTAGTAATGGACAAAACAAACACACCAAATACTCTAGGTAGAACATTGTACAATGGCTTCATAAGATGAACAAATGATCTAAATGGGTATGATCATCAAGAGCATAGTATGTTTTTTTTATTTTCTCATTAATGAACATATGTGGTGAACATCTTAGGTACCTTGTGATATGATCATTTGTATCTGAATCAAGAACCCAGTATGCGTTAGATGATAATGCCTAGGATGCTTGAGAGATGCCAACTGGCAAGCCATATCTTTGTACAAGAGAGGCAATGAAGGATGCACCATGCTGAGAAGCTCTAAGACATAGCAAATGCGAGTACTTTTCTTCATAAATGGAAACAAGATAAATCAACCTCCTCTTGAGAACTCTTTGTAGCCACCATGTTTGCGGACTAAGTAGGATACAGTTCATAGTAAGTATTCTTAATATGCCCTTTCCTACCATAATGGGTATACTCTAGGTGTTGACGGGGTGCTTTATGACCACTACCAGAGCCTCCTTTGGTGAGACCTCTACCATGATCACGGCTCTGGGAGCAGCGTCCGTGTTGGACTTTGTGACTAAGGTTGACTTGTCACCTAACTCGCCTAGGCGATTGAGTGACAAAAAAATTATCCTACTCTATGAAAACATAGGACACTCAAGAATAGGCCTCCATCAAAGATGGAATCTCGACTCTAAATTGACTCTAAGTGCAAATGTCCTTGTAGGCTCAACAAAGTACATCCAAAAATTCAATTACCAACATCTATTTGCGTTGTAGCCACCATGTTTGTGGACTAAGTAGGATGTAGTTCGTAATAGGTATTCTTAATATGCCTTTTCCTACCACAATGGGTATATTATAGGTGTTGGCAGGGTGCTTTACAACCACTACTAGAGCCTCCTTTGGCAGAATCTCTACCATGATCACGGCTCTAGGAGCAGTGTCCCTGTCGGACTTTGTGACTAAGGATGACTTGTCACCTAAATCACCTAGGCAATTGAGTGACAAAAAAAATTATCCTACTCTATGAACACATAGGACACTCAAGAGTAGGCCTAAATCAAAGATGGAATCCCGACTCCGAATTGACTCTTAAGTGCAAATGTTGTTGTACTCTCAACAAAGTCCATCCAAGAATTCAATCACCAACATCTAATTGTGTTGTTTTTTAATCTCCTATAGATCTTGGAGAGAGGAAACAACTTGTATGGATCATTAGTCAAATATGCCAGTTCACCATTGTACTAAGTAAACACCTTATCACTTTGTTGTATCCCATATAGCTCTAATGGCATATCATACATTCGAGAGATATTGTTGATATACATAACTTGAAAATGATCCACCAATGGCATGCATGACTTAAATTGGTTCAACATGTCTGCTAATTGCGGCTCCATGCAATTCCAAAATATATTTAATAGACTCACATCATGTTGTTCCTACTTCTCTAAAATCGTAGGACCCCTTAGTGGCTCACCGGTGAGATCTTTTTTATACCCTTTGGCCTTTGAAAAAATTGTACCATTGTGCATGATTCTTCTCATTTCCAGTTAGTAATCGCATAATTTGAAATTGTGATAATTGGCTAAGAGGTAGTTGTTTAGTCCCCTTCTCTGACATGCTTTCAAGAGAAGGTGAGATGATCAAAAATATTAATCTGGATCAACAAGATTGTTGGGCTCAAAGACCACTAATTTGGATCAAATATTGTATAGCGGGGACGACAACAACACAGATCTAAGACCTAGCAAAGGTTGCATAGGGTCCAACTAGTAAAGGTGGATCCTCCTATAGATAGGAAGGGAATTGTTTATTCAGTGAGTAAAAAGGTGTACAAGGTACTCTCTTATATAGCTACAGAGAGTTGAGACATATACACAAGCGAGCAATATGGGACTAATACAATATAGCAGTATAAGAAATAACACAGCAGAATAAGTAAATAACACAATATTTCTATACTCCCCCTCAAGCTGGAGCGTAGATGTCGAATAAGCCCAACTTTTCAATCAGAGTCTGGAAGCGAGCCTTAGGGAGAACTTTGGTGAAGATGTCTGCAAGCTACTTCCCAGTGCTGAGATATGGAGTGCAAATGTGTCCAGATAGGACTTTCTCCCGAACAAAGTGGCAATCAACCTCAATATGTTTTGTTCTTTCATGAAAGGTGGGGTTGCTCGCAATGAAAATGGAAGTCTTATTGTCGCAGAACATAGGAATGGGGCTAGGAGAGGTAATATCAAACTCGTTCAGAAGACCACAGACCCACAGGAGCTCACATGCAGTATGAGCCATGGCTCTATATTCTGCCTCTGCACTAGATCAGGCAACAACTATCTGCTTTTTGCTGCGCCAAGTAACCAAATTTCCCCCAACAAAAGTGCAATATCCAGATGTAGATTTCCTGTCAGATCGACTTCCTACATAGTCAGAATCAGAAAATCCAGATAAATTGCAATGGCCATGCTTTTTATACAGAAGACCTTTCCCAAGAGAGCTTTTGAGATATCGTAGGATGTGACAAATAGCATCCCAGTGGCATTGCCGAGGTTTATCAAGATACCGACTTATGAATCCTACAGCAGCTGCCAGGTCAGCTCTAGTGACAATCAAATAGATAAGCTTGCCAACCAGTCTCCTGAACTGGTGACGATCAGCATAAGGAGAAGTATCATTATCCCAATCCATATTGGGATCCAGAGGAGTGTTGGTTGGCTTGCAGCCCAGCATGCATGTCTCCTGCAAAAGATCAAGAACATATTTCCTCTGTGACAGGCATAGCCCTACAAAAGATCTAGCAACCTCAATACCTAGAAAATATCGTAGTTTCCCTAGGTCTTTGGTGATGAAGTGCAGCGCTAAATACTTTTTGGTTGTTTGTATCCCTGCACTGTCACTGCCAGATAAGACAATATCATCAACATACACAATAAGGATGACAAGTCCTGTTGCGGTTTTACAGATAAATAGAGAATGATCAGATTGTGAACACCGAAAGCCAAAGGTAAGTAAGATCTGACTGAGCTTGTCAAACCATGCACGTGGGCTTTGTTTCAGACCATAGATCGCCTTTCTGAGCTTACATATTTTAGAAGCAGACTCCCCCTGAGCAACAAATCCCGGAGGTTGCTCCATGTAGACCTCCTGTAGATCTCCATATAGAAAGGTGTTTTTGACATCAAGTTGAAACAGAGGCCAGTCTTTATTAACAGCAATAGATATTAGAATACGAACAAAATTTAAGCATGCGACTGGAGAAAAGGTTTCAAAATAATCAACTCCATACGTTTGAGTATACCCTTTCGCAACTAATCAGGCTTTCAGGCGTTCAATGGTACCATCCGGTTGATATTTAATGATAAATATCCAGCGGCAGCCAACAGTATGGCATGAAGAGGGACGGTCAACCAGATCCCATGTCTGACAATCAAAGAGCGCATGCATTTCCTGCTCCATAACATGTTTCCAGGCAGGATTGCGAAGGGCCTCTTCGGCTGATTTAGGAATTGTCACAGCAGATAAAACATAATTGAAGCAAGCAAAGCTACCACAGAGATTGTCAGATGAACAGAAATTACTGATAGGATGATGAGTACATGATCGAACACCTTTCCTTAAACTGATAGGAAGATCCAGGTCAGAAAATACCTCAGTGGATGGGGGATCAACCGCAGACGCAGGATTTGATTCGACCGAGGCTTCAGAAGCATTGATGATCTTTGACCGGCGCCGATAGACTTGTAATGGGCGTTCTTTAGGCACATCAGGAGCTGGTAATTCCTCAACAACTAATGGTAACGGTGTGGTAGCCATAATATCAGCCGACAATTTTTCGCCATCAGTAGAATAGTAAGGCATATGCTCAAAAAAGGTCACATCCGCACTAACAAGCCACTGTTTTTTAATAGGATCAAAACAGCGATAGCCTTTCTGTGTACGGGAATATCCCAGAAAAATACATTTGACTGAGCGAGCATCAAGTTTAGTGAGACCAGGACGAAGATTTTTCACAAAACAAGTACTCCCAAAAATGCGAGGCAGAGAGAATAAGGGTTTATCAGGAAACAAAATGGCGTACGGGAACTGATTTTTCAAAACAGAGGAAGGCATGCGATTGATGAGATAGCACGTCGTAGAGACAGCTTCAGACCATAAGTGATGGGGTACTTTGTAGTGTATGAGAAGGATGCGAGCAACCTCAAGTAGGTGACGGTTTTCTCTTTCAGAGATGCCATTTTGTTGAGGAGTGTATGAGCAAGTGGTTTGATGTATGGCTCCACGGGCAGCACAAAAGGATGTAACAGACTGTTGCATGAACTCCAATGCATTATCAGTACGAAAAATTTTAATAGGTCGATTAAATTGAGTGTGAATTTCAACAAAGAATGTGTGAATTGTATCTAACACAGTATCTCGACCTTTAAGCAGAAACAACCATGTGGCGTGAGAATAATCATCAATAAATGTCATAAAATATTTCACACCCGAGTGACTTGATACGGAGCACGGTCCCCAAATATCAGCATGAACAAGGTCAAAAATTTCTTTAGAAGCAATAACGTTCTTAGCAGGAAAAACAGATCGAGTTTGTTTGCCTAAAACACAAGTTTCACAGGAAAAACTGTTCTCAGATAAAGTAGGGAACAAATGCTATAATTTGGCAGCAGATGGATGCCCCAGACGAAAGTGCCATTGTAGTCTCGTCATTGAAGTAGATAGCATAGCAGAAGCAGTAGGAGGTCCATCCAGATAATACAGCCCATCTGGTCCTTCACGGCCTGAACCAATCCTCGTCTTCGTGCGGAGATCCTTCAAAATACAACCAGAAGGATCAAATCTAATAGAGCAGTTGAGTTGTTTTATCATCTTACTGATTGACAATAGATTAACAGGATACTTTGGAATATATAAAACGGAATGCAACTGTATTTTTGGTGAAAGAGGAACTGTGTCAGTGCCATGAACAGCAGTTTTGGACCCATTTGCAACAGTAACAGATGATATAGGAGCAGCTTTATTGATAATAAAGAAAAGGCGAAGATCACCAGCCATATGAGTAGATGCATATGAGTCAATGCACCACTGTTTGTTACCAGATGATGGAGAAGCGAGCATGGCAGAGGGTCCTGGTGTAGACGAGGATGGCATTTGTGCGAGACGTTCCTGGAACATCTTCTCGAACTCCAATCGTAACCATTCTGTGTTAGCAGGAGCAACAGGTGCGTCAATGGTAGAATCAGCAGCAGTGTCTGTAGCAGCCTGGTTAGCCCAAGCGGGCTTGTCGTGCTTAATCCAGCAGCGATCTTCAGTATGATTGTCCCGGCCACACCAGTTGCAGTAGCGATGGTCGGGAGTAGTACCACGTCCAGGAGTAGATGTGGCTCGACCTCCTGAAGGAGGAGGGCGACCACGACTACGGCCAGAATCAGCAGAGCGAGCAATAAGCGCAAGATGCTCAACAGCAGGCGTAGGAGTCATGGACGGCAGGCGTTGGACTCTTTTCAGAACATCCCGAAGGGTTGGCGGCGGATCACTTGATAGGATTTAGTCAACCACACCAGAAAAAGAGGCAGGAAGTGCATCTAAAAATTGCACCAGTTGCAGTTCGTTGCGCTGCTTCTGAGCAATTTTGATGTCCGTCGTCAAGGGGTGGTAGAGTTCAAACTCATTCCACAGAGCCGAGCATCGATTGTAGAAGTCATCAATGGAAGTATCAGTGGAGAACTTCTTTTTCGCCAGAGTTTTGAAAATTTCAAAGACGCACTTTGGATTCTCCTGATGAGAATAGACATGGGACAGTTGATCCCACATAGCCTTAGCATCATGAAGGCAGAGAAGTGATTAACTGATTCGAGGCTCGGTACTATTGAGGATCCAAGACATGACGTCGGACTCATCTTTGGACCATTGCGCATAGCTTTGTCTGATTTTTTCATCTGAATCAGCAGGAGGCTCTGCCGTAAGATGGTAATATCGACCTTGTGCTTTGACATATAGAACAAAAAACGCCGACCAGAGATGATAGTTGGAGCCGTCGTCGAGCTTCACCGTGGTGACACACAGGGAGTGAGGAGGCTCAGGTAAGGCCATGGCAGAGGCAGTAGTCGGCGCAACAGCAAAGTAGAGTAGAGACCCACAAAGAGGCAGAAAACAGCAGCACGGATCTGACAAGTCAGATCAGATAACCCGTATAGGGCAGAAGATGCATAGAGAAACCTACGTCGTCATGAGGAAAACTTAACGTTCCGTCATGAGGCGCAGGCAGAGAAGACGGTGAGACGAAACGACTTTCAACTTAGCCAGCCAGCGGATGTTCAAACATAGAACTGAAGAGCACCCGAACGTAGAGGGGGAAGGGAGGTAAAAACCAGTTGCAGCCGGCCAAAATGGTAGAAGCTTGGAGGAGGGAGAAGGCGGTGGGTGGGGTTGGTCGGTGGGGAGAGAAGACGGCGGTGGGAGAGGAGGTGGCAACGGGGAGGGTGGGTGGAGGAGGGTGGCGGCGGGTGGGTGGAAGGAGGGTGGCGGCAGGTGGGTGGGTGGAGGAGGGTGGCGGCGGGTGGGTGGAAGGAGGAGGGTGGCGGCGGCGGGGGGCAGTGGAGGCGGCGGGCGGGTGAGGGGCGGCTGCGGAGGGGTGGGGGTGGCGGCGGCGGGAGAGAGAAAGGGCGGGGGGAGGGGCAGAGATGGCGGTGGGCAGGGAGGGGGGAAGGAGGGTAGCGTCGGGGGGGAGGCAGAGATGGCGGCGGGCAGGGAGGGGGGGAAGGAGGGTAGCACCCGGGGGGGCAAAGATGGCGGCGGGCAGGGAGGGGGGAAGGAGGGTAGCGTCGGGGGGGTGGGGGTGGGTGGACTTACGTCATGGGTGGATGGGTGGGCGGGGAAACGGTGAACCTGCTCTTGATACCATATAGATAGGAAGGGAATTGTTTATTCAGTGAGTAAAAAGGTTTACAGGGTACTCTCTTATATAGCTACAGAGAGTTGAGACATATACACAAGCGAGCAATATGGGACTAATACAATAGAGCAGTATAAGAAATAACACAGCAGAATAAGTAAATAACACAGTATTTCTATACCTCCCAACTTCTAGCAATGGCGACACAAACCGCTACAACGGATGGGGAACCAGCAGCACTTGTTGTGGCTCCTGACTGCCCTTGTTGTTGTTGGGTGCACTATCAACAGGTTACGGGGTTCCTAATGGTGGCAACACCCATTGCTAATGTTGTTCTTGAGGGTATTGGCATAGCCTCCCGCAGCTCTTGACGACAATGAGGACCTTGTTGTAGCTAGTGGGAGTGTAAGCTTGGGCTCTTGTGAACGCCAAGGTGGTGGCGTCCCTTATAAACTTTGTTGGAGCGATGGCAGCGTCCCTCGGAGATAGTGGTATGTAGGGATGGAGTAGAGAGGGGTTTTGTATGTTGCTATCATGCAACTAGGAGAAGAGGAAGAAGACAAGTTGACAGCCAAGTTGTTTATCCTATCAAAAAGGAAGTGGGGTTTGGAATGTCGTTGTTGCCCTCCCAGCAGCATACAAGGACTCTAAGATTTAAGATCCCTAGCCTCTAATACCATGTGACGATACATGATATGGGAGAGAACCCTAGACTTGCTTTCTTTACATAGAGGTGTCTTGTATATTTATACACAAGAACTATACAGGCTTTACACAAAGGACCTTAATAATTACATGTAGATCCTGATATATTTAAGTTATATAAGGCCCAGATAAAAGGGGTTAGCTTTAGGTGGATATCTAGCAATAAAAGTATCAATTCTTATGGCACAGCTCCACGTATACTTTAGGTTGCGTTTGGTACATGGTGAATCATGGTGATAGGGAATGATGGTAAAACAAAAATGTTGTTTGGTACGCATGGTGATGGTGATAGGGAAATTTTCCGTGGTGAATCCATGGTGAATTTTGGCATGTTTTTGTACCCATGGAAAGCATGGTGAATGATGGTGAAAAAAGTTCTTTTTAAATCTCCATTAATATATGGACATATGTGCAAAGAAAATTTTTACTATATTTTTCCTTCCCTCCCTATGCCACATGTTTCCTTCCAAGATTTCTTTCCCACCAACAAATTTTGACTTCCCGCCAAAACTTATTTTGCTCTAAATACTATTTATATATCTTTCTTTTTTTTAATTCCCGTTATTTTTTTTTTCTTAATGTACCGATTACCAACTAAAAATATTTATTTATCGTTAAAAATCTCCCTTCTAACAGAAAAATCTCCCATCACAATGTTTCTCTCCAAGACGAGTTTTCTCCCTCCAAGACCAAATTTTTTGACACACCTTTTTCCTCCAAGACACCTTTTTTCCTCCAGGACAACGTTTCGTGCCACACCTTTTTCCTATCCCCATCATCGTAACCATGTAACAAACAACACTTTTTAAATATTTCCCCATCCCTTTCACTATCACCAGGCAGGTGTTACCAAACAACAATTTTTAACAATTTCACCGTCACCGTCACTATCATTGTCACCGTCACCGTCACCGTCACTATCACTATCACTATCACCATCACCGTCACTATCATTGTCACCGTCACCGTCACCATCATATTGGTTTTTTGTCACCACGTACCAAACGCAACCTTAATGAGAATATGATGCAAAACTAGGGTTGCCCAAAAAACTAGACTAGACCAGGGAACCAAATTGGACGGTTTGTTTTGGTTTTTTAAGAGTTGAATGGTTTGGTTTCGGTTTGAAATTTTTCCTAAACATCAAACAAATTGTCCATAGTTTTAAAAAATGGTATGTGTTGTATGTACTGGAGAGGTCATTGAATAGAGTATATGCGGTATGCGGGAGTATATGAAGAAGTATATGCGGTTTTCGATTTTTTATTTTTTATATATATAAATATACAATAATCATACAATTACAAATATTATTTGTAGAATTACATATTTTAGATGCAATCATGCAAATATGCAATCAAACAACTCTTCAATACATACAAATGAGCTAAATGTATAACAATCATAGATGACTGTAATGCAAAAAAGAGGAAATGAAAGCAGAAGGTAGGCTAAATGTAGGTGATGGTTTTAGTTATATGAAGAATAAGGGGTGATGTTAAAAAATTGCCATCTTAGCAATTTTTCCAGTCAAAAGTCGGGGATTAATCGGCCTTATATGCGGTTATGCGGCCATATATGCAGCTATATATGCGGCTATGCGGCCGTATATGTGGTCATGGTCCGTTTTAGCGACCGAATTCCCATATATGGTTCAGTCAAGGGACTCAACTGCATATGCGGCCGCATGGACCGTTTTTTGAAACACTGAAATTGTCTATTGCTTGTATGATTTAACCGAATCATATTGATACATATTACTCTTTATATCTTTGTGTTGTTTATGATTGTATGTTTGCATAGGTGAGGATAACTTGTAGTTTTCCTAAGTGCATAGATTATGTGTGTTGCCATTCTCCTTTCCACTAGTGTAGGTGCATTGTGTTTATCACTGTTGAAATTTTACATTATCGGTTTGGAAACTTTAATAAACCAAACCAAACCATTAGCTAGTCTAAACTGCACTATGTGGTTTGGTTCGCTGTCAAACTATCATCCCAAAAGAATGAAGATGTTTATGAAGATGTTAAAAGTTCTGTAGCCATCAGAATCAACCATAAAGTTAGAAGCAGCTAGAGAGCAAACCCAACATTCTCTATAGATAAATAGAAATTATAGAAATATCAAAATCAAGTGGCATTATTTTTTAAAAATAATACTTCATTGCAATTTAAAACATTTCATTAATCACACTACATAGTTCAAACCAAAAACCAGAATGTAGTTAAGATACCAATACAGGTTCCCAACTGAAGGCTGTCCCATATCAGCTATGTAACAAAAAATGATACCACTATAAGCTTTAAGAACAGGAAATACATGAAATAACAAATATAGGCACACAATAGCATCTTATGACGGTCATTAAAGCGCCAATCTAGGTATCGCATAGGCGTCAATGTATCAAAGGGGGATCCCTTTAGGTGCCTAGATTTATCGTCTTGTAACTCTCATTGTACAACTTTAGTTGCCCGTTTTTTGGGTCTTAAAACTTTATTTTAGGACTTCTAAGTACAAAATAAGGAACTACTGAAAAAATGATTCCTAATTCAAAAAACTCCATGTCTCATTTCAATAAAATATGACCATATAGATTGAAATAGCTTCAAACTAGTAGAGGGGGTGGGAACTTATAGCCTCGGCAACACCCGCTTAGCCAAAGAGGGTCGGTGCCTGCCTACACACTTACGCACCGACCCTCTTTGGCTAAGCGGGTGTTTCCGAGGCTATGAGTTCCCACCCCCTCTACTAGTTTGAAGCTATTTCAATCTATATGGTCCATATAAAAGACATTTTAGTAGAGAAGGAAAGCTTTTTGCAATGAGAGTTCAGAAATCACCAAGTCTTCAGAACTGCAGGCTTTTGCAAAAACATATTCACTTAAAATCAAGACTCTAATCATATTGCAATATAGTTGTGACTCAAACGGAAAAACTGAAATAAAACAGTTAGAAAATATAGCTTAATCTTTTAACTTTCAGCCTAACCTTCCAATAGGATGTGTTGTCCCTTTTTCCATAGCAGCAGCTACTGCGAGAGCTTCATTTTCACAGTTAGGCATACAACATAAGGCATCCTCGGACATTTCTCCTTGGATACTGTGCCCGTGGATAGGCTCAATAGCCTTGCACATCAGTTTCCCAGTTGTCAAAGTTCCTGTCTTATCAAAGGCAATAGTTTGGCAGGAAGCTAAAGCATCCAGTACATGTCCACCCTTCAGCAATATCCCCTGCAAGTGATCGACCAACGTGAGTAGAAAATCCAGGAAACTAGAGATATGATTCCTGTTCCAGTATGTATACATTCTTACTCAAGCAACCAAAACAAATTAATTTTCTGAAAGTAAAACTGAAGGTATCATTCGTAACTGAGGTACGACTATGAGAGTATCATGAACTGAATTATAAAAATCAACTGGCACATTTATGTTACTATGGAAAATAAGATGAAGGCTAATTAGATTGATCTATAGATTAAACCCTGCTCCTATATATATGAGAGGGGAACACTTACATGTTGGACTCAAACCCGAATGGACCAACTTACCAAGCATATTGGAGCACATATACCTTGTGGAAAATAAGATGGAGGATGATGAGTTAATTCTATTAGACAAAACCCTTACAACTTGGACTCAAACCCTGGCGGGCCATATACACTTGAGCCCATTTACATATGAAACACAATACCTAAAAACTCCCCCTCAAGCTGATGCATGGGTGAAAAACATGTCCAGCTTGCCAATACTGAAACAAGATAAAAAGAATGCACAGGAAATTTTGAACTCCCTGTAAGTCATGTGATACAACTATTGAAGCGCTCAAGCACTTCTCTTGAAGTAGATAACATGTAGTGGGTAGCAATTACGTCTTCTCCCCCTAATGAGATACATGCAGGATCTGGAGCCGTATATGGTAAAACCATTTGTAGAAGTAATCTGAGTCGCCACTGTTATTATATAGGTCCCCATAAGAAGCACCAAGACTGGAATATTGCACAGTAGGTGGGATAAAAGCACTGCTGTAGATATATTTGCAATATAATAGAATGTCAACATGCTTGAAACACTTTTCTACAAGAAAGATTCGTTGTAGCATGTGCTAACAAAATGCAAATGAAAATATGGGAACCAAACAATATGGACAAATGAATCATCTTGTTCTCTCCTCTGCATCTCCCCCTCACACCAACTACGGAGAACAAGACAATGATTGTAGGTGGACAATGGTAAGGGGACTTGACAAATCGTAGTACTGCAGAGAGATCTAGAGGAAAAAATGTCTAAAATAATTTTGAGGAAAATTGTGTAGATAGTTGAGTAGTCTAACCAGTACAATTGAAACCATATTACCCTTTATGGTGTGTCTTGCGGCAAGCTTGTTTACTTTGAATGAGCTCGAAACCCATTTCTGTACAGCATATCCATTTGTTTAATGTAGTTTATATAGCTCAATTGATGTTTATTTCATCAACCATCTTAATATAATGCCATAATACAGCTCAATTGATGTTTATTTAATCAGCCATCTCAATATAATGCCATAATATCTATTGAAGTAACAATTGTAGTGGCACAGTGCTCTAATTAAAGGAAGGAACAAATTTTATTTTCTATATCTATTTGACAATTTCTGAGTTAATACTTTGAGCAAATTTACTTCCTGGTGTCTGAACTTTAAAAAGTTACCTAGAGATGCTTAAACATATCATTTTAGTTGGTGATACACTCAAACTCTCATAATATCCTCCATCTCCCCTCCTCAAATACCTTTGAACACCACATCACTTTCACCGTGTGCTAATAGACAGCCTATTTTTTTGTCACCTTGCAATGCATAAACGGGTTTGAATCCACCTCATTACCTAAACGAAGCCCACCAACAGTGACCCATAGAAATTTCAAGGTACCTTGACATTTCTGCGCCCATTCCATTATGTTGCATATCAATGAATCCATTCCAATAAAGAGAAGATGACCTTGTAAATTAGGTTAAGAGAGAATCATGAACTATCATTAGTTTAATGTATGTTT
Source organism: Alisma plantago-aquatica (assembly GCA_963693085.1). Lineage (NCBI taxonomy): Eukaryota > Viridiplantae > Streptophyta > Magnoliopsida > Alismatales > Alismataceae > Alisma > Alisma plantago-aquatica. The sequence continues at coordinate 323,831,024 of OY856415.1, forward strand.
ACTAGTTGCTCATATATATATGGAAGTGGTAAATGGATCCACTTAAGTATGATAACACATAACAAGAGAAATACATAAGCGAGCCTAAGCCCGTTAGCTAATAATGCTGCAGAGTATACATCATAGTCCAAGCTTGTCACTCATGCTGAAACAGAGCTGGAGGCAATAATTTCATAAGGACGGCATCGACTTAGTCGTCGACCATCACATACAGTGTAACCATCTTCTTTGCTTTGACGAGATCACAAAGAAAGTGATACTCCACCTCGGTATGTTTAGTAAGTTTGTGGAAGACCGGATTAATGGAAATTTGAGTGGACGCTTAGTTATGATAAGGGAGAGTAGCAAGAGATAGTACAAAAATTCCATGCTCCGAAAGAATGGATAGGACCCATTGTAAATAAGAGTAGGCATGTGTCATTTCCTTGGATTCAGCCGAAGACTCCCCCTTCACGATGCTTTAGGTTATTGTAAGTATCATCCTAGGGCTTTGTTAATATTTTAGGAGGTATGAATGGTCTTTTTTGACTCAGGAAAGAAGCATATGGCAATCGGGATAGAGCCTTAGAAAACACCTGTGAAGCAATCTGCATCCTGGTCGATACTATCGACACTCTGTCGATAGTATCGAGATCAGTTCAGGGATAAGTTGAAGCAATATGCATCCTGGTCGATACTATCGACACTCATGTCGATGGTATCGACACCGGCTCAGGGTCGAGATGATGTTCTGTCGATACCATCGACATTCATGTCGATGGTATCGACACCAGCGCAGCGGCGGCTCGTCAATCCAGCGGCGGTTCTGTTTTCTTCATAATATTTATGTTTTATTTCTTCTCTCTTTGTACCTCATGTACTTACCCTAATATATAATGTCGATGGTATCGACACCAGCGCAGCGGCGGCTCGTCAATCCAGCGGCGGTTCTGTTTTCTTCATAATATTTATTTTTTATTTCTTCTCTCTTTGTACCTCATGTACTTACCCTAATATATAAATACAAGTGAGTAGGCTCAAGCCCTTCTCACGTTTGCTGCGTCTTGCAGCCGAAATTTGATCGGTGTTCTTGTCGTCTTCTCCTCTTCATTTCTTCTCACATGGTATCAGAGCGGAGATCGATCTAGGACCTCTCCTTCCTCTCACCGGCGGATCTCTCCCTCTCCGGCGGTCGGCTGCTTCCCACCCGTCGACTTGGTGTAATCCACCGGCTGTGTAAGAACCACCGTCGGCTACTCTGGGTCTGCGGTAGATATCCAACTCTACCGTAGCCTCCATCACAAAGCGTTTGGGGATCTCCGGGTGATCCAACGATCATCTAAAAACACAACCGGAGGACTAGTTTCGTCCTAGCCATCATCCTAGTCACACCTCCTCCATGTGTGATTAGGAAGATCATTTGGAGGATGTGAATGCGTCAGTAACGCATTTCTCCTTGTTTTTCTTCTGTGTGTGACGTGTATCTCTTTGTCACCACAATCTGTTGACGTGTATCAATTCGTCACATATTCCGTTCTACAATGGAGGATATCAAGACACCTACGATCTACAACGAAGTGTCACCTATCGCCTCCATTAAGCTCAACGGGAAAAATTATCTTCTATGGATGAATGCCATCCACACCATCTTGGAGGCTCGTGACAGAGCAAGGCATGTTGACTCAGGTCCTGAGGCATCTACTGACGAAGGGTATGCTGAATGGAAGCGTCATGACAGTCTTGTGAAGACTTGGTTGTGGAATAGTATGGAACCTGCAATCGCCGCAAGGTTTATGTTCTACTCTACGGCCAAGGAAATATGGGACGTAGTGAAGCAACATTATTCTCAAGAGAAGAATGCTCTCCGTCAGTTTATGATCTATGATCGTCTGTTTGCTGAGAAACAGGGTGACCGATCTCTTGAGGAGTATTTTGGGGCGGTTCAGGCTCTTGCTCAAGAGCTAAGTTATTACCATCCTGTGGTTGTTGTTGAACAGATAAAGGATAGAGATGATCTTGTTACAGCCAAATTCTTATCTGGGCTCAACTCGGCTTGTAGCTCCGCTCGGAGCGTTATTCTGGCTACTGATAAACTACCTAGTCTTGTGGAGGCTTATTCAAGGATCCAGCAATCTTTATTTGAGTCTGCTTCCTTTGTTTCTGATATATCTTCTAGAGAATCCATACTTCTGTTGCTGTTGCGGTACGAGGAGGACGACCCGGTATGGACAGAGGGCGTGGGACACGTCCTAAGTGTACCTTTTATGACAAACCGGGACATACAGTGGAGAAGTGTTGGAAGAAACATGGGAGACCTGCTGCACCACCTGTGGGAGCAGCACATTGTGCCACCACCACAGGATCCCCATCCTCTACAACTGTGGATACTACCTCTGACACCGGCATCACTCTTATCCAAGAGGAATATGATCGGTTCATTCAGGCGACACAGCACATGAGTATGGGGTCATCATCCTCATCTTCATCGGCAAATCTGGCATCTACTGCTGGTAATCAGGCTACATCTCTCATAGCATCTGGCTCATCCTCATCTTGGGTGGTTGACTCTGGCGCCTCACAGCATATGACTGGTATGAGGAGATTGTTCCACACTATTGACTCATCTATTCTTCACCAATCGGTTACACTGGCAGATGGTTCAGTGAAGAGAGTGTTAGCTAGTGGATCTGTCTCCCTAACACCCAAGATTGATCTTAAATCTATTCACTTTGTGCCTGAATTTCCTTTTAATCTTCTTTCTGTTGCCAAATTGATTGACACTCTAAAATGTTGGGTAATATTTGGACCTTCTTGTTTCATATTACAGGATCTCAAGAGTATGAAGACGATTGGTGGGGGGCCTAGGAAAGGCGATCTCTACCTTTTCAACGGTGACAGTCTGTCTCGCCAAATTCCTTCTCCTGCTCCATCCATCTTGTTGAGTGGTTCCCCGTTATTATGGCATTGCAGATATGGACATCCTTCTTTAGAGAACCTGCGGAAGTTGGAACCAGAGTTGTCCCAATTATCTTCTTTAGAGTGTCAGTCATGTCAACTGGGAAAGCATCATAGGTTATCCTATCCCAGTCGAGTCAATAAGCGGGCTTCGTGTCCCTTTGAGTTAGTGCATAGTGATGTGTGGGGTCCTGTAAAAGACCAGAGTTATAATGGTTTTCGTTATTTTATCTCCTTTTTCGATGATTTCTCACGCATGACATGGATTTACCTTCTTAAAAGTAGAGAGTCTGTGTTGTCTATTGTGAAACATTTTCATACTAAAATTAAAGTTCAGTTCGATTGCAACATAAAAATTCTCCAGTCTGATAATGCTTTAGAGTATGTTCAAAAGGCTATGTCTGGTTTTTGCAGCTCGGTTGGTATGATTCATCGCACATCTTGCCCTGACACCCCTCAGCAAAATGGGGTGGCAGAGAGGAAGAATCGCCATCTTCTTGATATTGCTCGATCCATTATGTTTCAATCCAATGTGGCCAAGAAGTTTTGGTCTGAAGCTATTTTAACTGCTTGTTTCTTGATTAATAGACAACCTTCTTCTGTTCTTCAAGGACAGACTCCGTTTTCTGTGTTGCGTCCCATGGACTCCCCCTTTCATGTTCCTCTTAGAGTGTTTGGTTGCACTTCCTTTGTCCATAACTTTGACCCTAAGGCCGACAAGGTGTCTCCTAGGTCCATTAAAACATTGTTCTTGGGTTACTCTAATACTAGCAAAGGATACAAGTGTTACTGTCCTAGTCTTTGCCGCATGTTTGTGTCTAGGGACGTCACCTTCCACGAGACCACTCCATATTTCTCCAATGCTATGAGCAAGGGGGAGCAGTTGAGAGAGGGAGAGACACCAAAAATACAGAATGAGAGAATTGCACCATCGGTGCAGAGTGAGGGAGTGCCATCTATCATTCCGGATTTTACTTCTATTCCGGATGAACAAGCAGGAGATAGACCTACCATTGAGCATTACACACATGTTTACCATAGGCGAGGCAGGCAAGATCCAGAAGAAGTAGTGACACCAGTCTTTGAGCCCTCATCATTGCCTTCTACTTAAGAGACTCCTACAGAGACATCAGACCTCGATCTTCCTATTGCTGTTCGGAAAGGTACTCGGTCCTATACTATTAAACATCCTATTACAAATGTATATTGCCTGTCTCATCTATCTAAGCAGGCCCGTGCATTCGTTATTGGGATTGATTCTGTGACTATACCAAGAAATCATTATGATGCTATGAAGAACAGTGGCTGGAAACAGGCTATGCAACTTGAGATGTCAGCTCTCTTAAATAATGGCACTTGGGATCTTGTTGATCTTCCTGGAGGAAAGAAAGTAGTGGGTTGTAGATGGGTTTTCACTATCAAACACGATCCGGATGGATCAGTTGAACGGTTGAAAGCCTGATTGGTCGCAAAGGGCTACACCCAAACCTATGGTGTTGACTTCTTTGAAACCTTTTCTCCTATTTCTCGCCTGAATTCTGTGCGGATCATTATTTCTCTTGCTACTACCTTTGATTGGCCCCTGTTTCAGCTGGATGTAAAAAATGCTTTTCTCCATAGTGATCTACAGGAAGAGGTATATATGGAGCAACCTCCTGGGTTTGTTGCTCAGGGGGAGTGTCAGAAAGTATGCAAATTAAAGAAAGCTATATATGGGTTGAAACAGTCACCTAGAGCTTGGTTTGACAAGTTCAGTGAAGTTATTCTTCAGATGGGTTTTTCTCGCTCCATGACTGATGATTCCTTATTTTACTTCAGCTCTTCTTGTGGATCCATTATTCTTATTGTATATGTTGATGACATAGTAATTACTGGCAGTGACACCATGGGAATATCTTGTGTCAAAGAAAGTTTGCAAAAACACTTCCATACAAAGGATCTGGGCAAACTAAGATACTTTCTAGGCATTGAAGTGCTTAGATCTCATACAGGTGTCAATTTATCTCAAAGGAAATATGTGCTTGATTTACTATAGGAGACAGGCATGGCTGAATCTAAACCGATATCTACACCGATGGATTATCACATCAAAGAGGTGGTTAATGATGCTGAGTATCAAGATCTAGGATATTACAGGAGAATAGTGGGCAAGTTAATATATCTAACAGTCACTCGACCTGATATTTCTTTTGTTGTGGGCGTGGTCAGCCAACATATGCACTCTCCGCGACAGTCACACTGGACAGCAGTCTGCAGAATTCTGAGATATCTGAAAAGTGTTCCTGGTAAGGGTATCACATATTCTAGACCAAAGGCACCTCCATCTACTCTGCCTCTCACAGGATATTCAGATGCTGACTGGGCTGGTGATTATACTGATAGGAGATCTACATCAGGCTATTGTACCTTTCTAGGTGATCATTTTATCACATGGAAAAGTAAGAAGCAACATGTGGTTGCTAGATCTAGCACTGAGGCTGAATACCGTGCTATGGCCCATGCATGTTATGAACTAAAATGGGTCAAATCTGTTCTATCTGAATTAAAAATTTCTCTTCTACCTTCTATTGAGCTCAATTGTGACAATCAATCTGCTATGCACATTGCCAGGAATCCTATCTTTCATGAGCGTACAAAACACATAGAGGTTGATTGCCATTTTATTCGTGATCAAATCAAAGATGGCACTATTGTGACACCATATGTCAGATCTGAGGACCAACTAGCAGATATCCTGACAAAGCCTTTGGGTTCAGCAATCTTTCAGAGACTCTGTGGCAAGCTGGGCATACACGATGTGTACTCTCCAGCTTGAGGGGGAGTGTGAAGCAATCTGCATCCTGGTCGATACTATCGACACTCTGTCGATAGTATCGAGATCAGTTCAGGGATAAGTTGAAGCAATCTGCATCCTGGTCGATACTATCGACACTCATGTCGATGGTATCGACACCGGCTCAGGGTCGAGATGATGTTCTGTCGATACCATCGACATTCATGTCGATGGTATCGACACCGGCGCAGCGGCGGTTCTGTTTTCTTCATAATATTTATTTTTTATTTATTTTCTCTCTTTGTACCTCATGTACTTACCCTAATATATAAATACAAGTGAGTAGGCTCAAGCCCTTCTCACGTTTGTTGCGTCTTGCAGCCGACATTTGATCGGTGTTCTCGTCGTCTTCTCCTCTTCATTTCTTCTCACAACACCCATTGAGGGTTGATGTAGATAAGGGACCTTCAGGATCAACCCTTAATTGCATCTGATGATTCATACACTTTCCCAAAGGTTTTTTAAAATTGAAAGTTAGGAAAAGATCCAATTAGTTGAGTTGAGCTAAACGAATTTGCTAAAGGTGCTAATAGCTCGTAATGGGCCCAGGTAAGATGGCCTTAGCTAGATGGCATCTCTTTGTATTCAACCTTAGTGCGAGACTTAGGTTGACCTAAAAATGGGGTGTTTGCATATGGACTCTATGACGAACAAGGCATTAGCCCAAGCCTGAAATGAGACAAAATTATATGATAAAATCATAGTGATTAGCTCTCTAACAATACCTTCAAAAAAAAAACTCTTTAACAAAGACTATATGCACCAATATAGTTAGGAACATAGACAACAAGACCTGGCCATCGTTTAGCATCATAAAATGTCTTTAAGAAGTTGAGACATTGTGTTGCCATTACCCTTTACAAATCTTACAAATTTATAATTAAAATCAAGGAATTCTCAACATGTAATGTGTCGATTCCAAATAAAAATTGCTATGGAACATGAAAATGAGAAACAAACAACTAAGACATGTCAGATCTGTATGTCTAAAATTATAAGTTGCTTGTAGAGATGCATTTAGATGATGAGTACCTTGCTTGCACAAGAACTGATAGCTGTAGCATATGCCAATGGAGCAACAGCCAAAGCACAAGGTGACGCAGCCACCATAAGCCCCAATGCCCGATATATGGAACCTCTTGTAGCTTGAAAGTAAAGCAAAGCAAGAAAAGGCAAGATCATTGAACAGTTTGGAAAGGTGTTGAGCTAAAATCATAGTAACAGTATCATGAGTGGAGATTTGATTTTATCAAATCAGTCTTAAATAAAAAAAAGCCTCACAAAATTCATTCAAAGGAAATTAACTGAAACTTAGAGAGTATATTCACAATCAATGTGCAATAGCCATCTACAAAACTTGTGATAGGAATGTAGCTATAACCATAGTGACAAAATCCAGCTAATTTTGCAAATTTCATCAAATTTTCATGATTATGTACTTGTCAAATGATTTGTCTGGATAAAAACTCAGTTTGCTGATTTTGCTAAAGGCATTTCTGTGGATTTTTCTACATGGTTAGTGAAAAAGATCTTTTTCATTGCATAACAAAGATATTGGTTATCTTTATTGTTTATTTGTTCATCAAACATTTCATATAGGGGCATTCCATATGTACATACATGTCTATATGTATGTGCACACGCATATATTTGTTGTATGTACATGTAGCTAGATACATACATTTTGTGTGTGTGTGTGTGTGTGCGCGCGCGCAATAAGGGCATGTATATATTAGCATACATGTATGTATGATACATTTAAATTTTCCAAGTCGTTTAATTTCTGACTGGTCCTTTTGCACTTTCTAAGAACTTCCAGCATAATTCTTGAATCTCTATATTTCCTGCGAGTGAAAGATTGTCAAATCTCGAATTGACCACTATGCCATGACTGAAAAGAACCAGAGAGCATGCCAATAATAAGATTTGTATCAATGACAGAAGAAAGAATATAAAGTATAAACACAATATATAGATAATCCATATTTTGTTGCATAAATCTATTTAAAATTCTTCAAATAATCTGTAAATCGTCCCGGGCATTTTATATACCCTGATTTTTCAATTTCATCCACTTTATCTTTATATCTTAATCTTTCAGTCCACAATTTTATCAGAACTTTTCATTTGACATCTAAGACTCCTTCCATTTTTTTAACTTCTTGCTTGTAGAAGAAAAAAAATTGACGGCAATCAGCAAAATTTACTGCTACACCTGACTCAATCAAGTTCACAAACTGTCAGACATACTAGAAGTTGACATGCTCAGCAGTTTTATAGGGAAAACATGACAAATTAAGCAGAGAGAGAAGCAAGCACCAGTTAATAAATAATGACGATAGCTAATGTATGACTGACCTGAATAATAGGCTAGATGATATATGAAATAGGTACTAAATGGTGTGCATGTACTGCAGCCTGGCAGCCGTTATATAGTGCAATAGAACCTAACACAAGGGTCGGTAACAAGCTAATGCCACGTTTCGGATGTCAGAATATAACTTTAGACTGGAACAACCAGAATGGCATCCATTCAAATAATATCAACATCGTACGCCCAAGAACCCTACATTACAGAAAAAGCAAACTTCCACAAATTGAATGAGTCAATAGGAGTCTATATTCATTTGATTTAGATGCTACATGACAAGCACAGACAATGTTACATGGTTACAGAGGACAAATTGACCATAAATCATAAAGAACTTGTTTCTCTTTGGGTAGCACAGAACTAGAGAATCTTGCCTCATGTCCCATGTTACAATCTTGTGTCAGCAATTACACTAGTGGTTTGGTTCCAGCTTCTAGAAAACGGAAACGTGCCTACCAATATATCCATTACAAAAATCAAGTTCAACGAGGCTTAATACAAGACATCAATTTGCCAACATGTGGAACTGAAGGCCAGTAGAAGCTTAAAGGAAGTTGTAAATTAGAGCTTGGAGGCGATATTATGCAAATGTTATATTGTGAGGAAATAATATCGTATATATCAAATTTTCCAATAGCCATAATCTCACTTATTCAATATACAAAGGCATAAAATAACGGATGCAAGTTCTTAATCCTCATTAAAAATATATCCTAAAGGAAACAGAAAAAAAGGATTCGCAAGTCTGGCACTAGACATCAACAAACAAAGAAACCATATCTCACAAAAAACAAAGACCTATATAAATTCGGAGAAGTTTTAACATCCAAGAGAATGGGTTCGTCAAACATTTACTGATCAAATCTTGAAGTTTACCCAAATTTAGCTCAAACATGTTAATGTGTTTTTCTATTTAGAGAAAAACAAAATTAGATTTTAGAAAACATTAATATCAAAGTTTATATCGGATTCGGATCAAACCAGATATCAAGTGCAATTTATATCTATTAAATGAATATTTGCAAATTTGATCATATATATACGTCAATTGTTATTGTATCTAATATTCTATCAGATATCACATCGGTGTTTATGGTGAAGTTCGATTTCAGATAAATGACTAATTTGAACTTAATCCAGCCACACCCTAGTTAGATTAACCAAAAACAAAGGATTGTATACAAAGAAAATTTGTTAAAGATGAGATGAGATAGCTTCAACAGTGTTAGATCTATACCAAAATTTCCATACAAGCATTCCATGTCATACAAGCGAGTCAACAGCTCATTATGAAACAATACAATAATTGGGATCAGAGTGAGATTTACCCCGTTGTCAATGTTTCTACTATTATGATCAATGTCAATATATTCTCAATAGATGGATGTCACGAGAACCAAGCCAACTTTGGTGACGCTTGGGGCTATGATTCAATGCTAATGCTATAGAATCTAGAAGTTATAGGGGTTTCGGTCATTTGATTTCACCCATGCTAAGTTTAAACATGTCGATAATGTTTCGCCTCCACCCCCTCTTGATTTCCACAATGTTTATATTAATGCTCATAGCAATTGGTAGAAAACAAATGAATTTATGATCTCCATGATAGCTTACTTCGACTTCCACTTTTTAAGGAAATGGCTATATATCATACTAGCATATGGGTCAAGATAATTTGCTTGACATGACAGTGTTGTCAAAAAAGGCATGAACAAACCCTGACAAAAACTAAATCAGGCTTTAACTAATAATGATAGTGATTACTAGCATAGTTGTAAACAGCAACAGATGACTTTCTCAACCACCAGAATTAAGGAATGAAAAACTTAGACTAAGCATGGCATACTGAAAATTAGCAATGTTGCCTTAGTTATACCATACCTGAAGTTCCAAAGAAAGGCCACTTAAAAAGAAATGGCCCCATAAAAGCAACGGCTAGTGAGAGGACGACAACAATCTTGCTGTACTTGTCACCAAAATCATCTAGCCAGCGTTGCAACCTCGGCTTGTTTAGTTGACCTTCTTCCGTGAGTTTTGCAATTTTGTTGAGTGTAGAATCTTCCCAAGATTTTATCACCTATATATAAATATGTTGAACTAAATGAGATTGATGATACTCCATTAATAAAAATGTAGAAGAGGAAAAGAGAAACTAGACCAACAGAAAATAATATATGTATGAACTGATCAAAAAATTAGTCAAACATGCAGATCTTTTAAACAAGCAATTTGTAGGTATGTATAATGCATGAACCAAGTTGAGGCTTAGTAGTAGTGGTGAAAGTGACAGTTATTCGGGTGGTAGATTCAATAGTTGGCGATGGTGGTGGTGGTGTGATGGTGCAATTGTTGCTCTATAACACATGTAAAAATGCACAGTGGCAGCACAGATATGCTTCTGTTGGGATTCAGGTTTGTAAGGCCATTGAGGCTTATGTAGCAGTTACCAATGTGCTATATGTTTACAGGTACTGTTTCGTTTTAGACATGCGTCTTTTGAACCAACACAGAAGGTATAAGAAACAGACCAGTTACGGGTTGTTGTTGAACAGCAACAAGTGTCAAACACATAACAAATACAATATAACATCATCTATACTTGCTAACATATATATTTGTATATTGGTGAATAGAAGGAAATGAACAAGCTGAGAACAAAATCAGTCAATTTCTGGTCCCTTGCTGCGCTCCAGTGTAGCCGTTATGTGAAGTGGTCCTCTTGATCGGTAGATCTGTGCCTGCTGCTGCCTACCTGGAGACGTAGGCAGCCTTCTTCTGCATGTACCTGTCTGCTGCTACCTATCTGTACCTCTACGTCTGCATCTGTTTCTTCATGATGGCGTCTACTCATGAGGATCTGCGACGCCAGGTGACAACTGTGAAGCTGGATGGGCGCAACTACCAGCATTGGGTGTGCTCTATCCAGATATGTGTTAAATCACAAGGGAAAATGTCGCACCTGACGCGAGATCCGCCACCTGTGCCTTCTGCAACAGCTGATTCGAAGGATGTGAAAGCCTATGATGATTGGGTGAAAGACGACTCCACAGTCATGACATGGATTTTGAATAGCAGCGAGACCAAGATTGGCGTCACCCTATTATACCTGCAAACGGCGAAGCAGATGTGGGATCAGCTTGCCAGCACTTATTCACACAGTCAGAATCCCAAGAAAGTGTTTGATATCAACAAGCAGCTTAGCCGCCTGCGTTTCTCTGGATCCGATCTGACGGATTACTTTTTTGCTTTCAAAGGACTGTGGGGGGAATTAGAAGCCTACCATCCCTTATCTACTGATTTGGCTACTATGCAACGACAGCGACAGGAGTTGCAAGTAGTCCAGTTCCTTTGTGGCCTGCCTGACTCCTATGCAGGGGTGGTAGATCAGATTCTCGCCAGCGACCCGCTGCCTACTCTACAGACTGCCTTTCAGAGACTACAGCGCCTTCCTGCATCGTCTTCGGAAACTCCTACTGATACAGGGGATTCGACTGCTTTTGCTGCGATGTCTGGTCGTGGCCGTGGGCGTGGACGCAGTCGCTCACATGATGCTCGTCCTCCTCTTGGTGCTGGTCGGGGGAGGAATTCTTCAGGTCGTGGAGCATCCTCTGGCCCTACTACTACTACTGTTGCTCGTCCTCAGACTGGTCAACGCTTCTGCAACTTCTGTGGTCGGTCTAATCATGTTGAAGACAAGTGCTGGAAAAAATACGGCAAACTAGCTTGGGCCAATGCGGCCACTGATGCTACTACATCTTCTGAGACGTCTACCCAGCATGATACCTCGGATACTTCTACTGCTAACTTCATTCGTGCCGAGGTCGAGCGCCTGTTACTGGAGCGTACTGGCTCGTCATCTACTGCCACGACAAGTGGAGCCCATGTTGCGACCTACTCGGGTTGTGATACTGCCTTCCTCAGTACTCCATCCTCTAGTGTTGGTAATACAAAATGGGTTATCGATTTGGGCGCATCGTCTCACATTTCTGGAAATCGAGCTTTATTTAGAAATTTATCTAAACCAGCTACTGCTTCTTCTGTTATGCTTGCTGATGGCTCTAAGTCTACGGTGTCTGGGTTGGAGACATTGTGTCTGAGTTTCTTCTGAAGTCTGCTTTATATGTGCCTCGTTTTCCGCTGAATTTATTATATGTTAGCAAAATCTTATGCAGCCTGCAATGTAGCCTGACCTTTATACCTGGTTCGTGTGTTTTTCAGGACCTTCGCACGAGGATGAAGATTGGTGGGGGGCATGAAGGATCTGATGGCCTTTTTTATCTGGATGATCTGCCAAAAGTGGACAAGGTTGCGTTGGCTTCTACTTTATCTGAGTTATTTGCATCAGTCTCTGCACTACAATGGCACTACCGACTTGGACATCCTTCTTCTGGAAAAACTGAGACATTATTTCTAGTGTTGGCACTCATAAGTTTCAGTGTGACTCATGTCAGTTAGGGAAACAGACTAGGGTTGTTTACCCTAAACATCCTCAGATTAGTAGCAAAAACATTTTTGACCTTGTTCATGTTGATGTATGGGGTCCATGTAATGTGCCTAATTTGTCTGGCTACAAATATTTTTTATTGTTTATTGATGATTTTTCTCGGACCACTTGGTTGTTTCTGTTGAAAAGTAGGTCTGACGTGTTGTCTACTATTAAGTTCTTTTTTGCTAAGGTGAAAACACAATATGCTATGCCTATTAAAGTTTTTCGTACTGATAATGCACTTGAGTTTGTCCAAAAAGATGTTGCACTGTTTTGTCGGTCTGTTGGTACTTTACATCAAACTTCATGTGCATATACACCACAGCAAAATGGAGTAGCTGAGAGGAAAAATAGACATTTGTTAGAAGTTGCTAGAACCATTATGCTATACTATCATGTACCCCGATCGTTCTGACCTGAAGCAATATTGACTGCTTATTTCTTGATTAATCGGATGCCTTCCTCTGTGATTGGAAATAAAGTACCTATCCAAATTCTGCAACCTCATTCACCTTTATTTACTGTACCTCCTCAGATTTTTGGCTGTACGTGTTTTGTGAGATTGCTTGGTTCTACTCATGATAAATTATCTCCTCGTGCTGAGAAATGTATTTTCTTAGGGTATTCTCGTACACAAAAAGGATATAGATGCTATAGTCCTACTGCAAAGAAATGGTTCATCAGCAGTGATCTTGTCTTCTTTGAGGATACCCCATACTACTCCACTAGAGGAGATAATCTGCAGCCTGATATTATTGCTTCTCCTCTGCCTATTACCACTGAATGTGTGTCTGAAAATTCTGATCAAGTGCCATCTAAGAGTACGACACAACCTCTTCGTGTTTATCAACGCAGGCACAGAACACCACCTGAACAAGACCCCCCTATTCAACACCAATCTCCTCCAGAAGGTCCTGCCACACCTGAGGTAATTTCTGACCTGGATTTACCTATTTCTCTTAGAAAGGGAACTCGTTTCTGCACTTCTCATAACATTGCTAACCATGTATCTACTACACATCTGAGTATTCATGCTAGCAATTTTACCTCTGCTTTATCTCCTGTCAATATTTCGAAAAATACTCATGATGCCTTGCAAAGTACAGCCTGAACTTCTGCTATGCAAGAAGAGATGCGTGCTCTTACTGACAGACACACCTGGGAGTTGGTGGATCCTCCTCCTCAATGTAAGCCTGTAGGTTGCAGATGGGTATATGTTGTTAAATATCAACCTGATGGTACTATAGAACGGTTGAAGGCACGCTTGGTTGCAAAAGGGTATACACAGACTTATGGTATTGATTACTTTGAAACCTTTTCTCCTGTTGCCCGCCTTAATTCAGTTAGAATTCTCCTTTCTGTTGCTATTAATCTAGACTGGCCTCTGCTGCAATTAGATGTCAAAAATGCCTTCTTGTATGGTGATCTGCAAGAGGAAGTTTATATGGAGCAACCCCCTGGGTTTGTTGCTCAAGGGGAGTCACACAAAGTCTGCAGGTTGAAGAAGTCTATTTATGGGCTCAAACAGAGTCCTCGTGCCTGGTTTGATAAATTGAGCAAAATTCTGATTGAGTTTGGCTTTCTGAGATCTCAAGTGGATCATTCTGTCTTTATTAAGAAGACTACTACTGGCATTGTGATTCTTATTGTCTATGTGGATGATATTGTTCTTTGTGGCACTGACTATTGCCATTCAGGCTACTAAAGCCCATCTCTGCAAGCACTTTGCTACTAAAGACTTGGGTAAACTGTGGTACTTTCTGGGCATAGAGGTATCCAGAACCTCTAATGCATTAGTGTTGTCTCAGAGGAAATATGTTCTAGATCTTTTACAGGAGATGGGTATGCTTGGTCTAGCTGACACTCCTCTACATCCCAATGTCAATTGGGATGATGATTCTTCTCCATTTTTTGCTGATAATAAAAAGTACAGGAGATTGATTGGTAAAATGATATATTTGACTGTGACTAGAGCTGACATATCTACTTTTGTGGGTCTCCTTAGCAGGTACCTAGATAAACCCAGACAGTGCCACTGGGATGCACTATGTCATATTCTGCGATATCTGAAACAGTCTCCCGGTAAGGGACTTCATTACAGGAAAAATTGGCACTGATCTCTGGAAGGGTATTCTGATTCTGATTATGCAGGGAGTCGGATTGACACGAAATCCACCTTTGGATACTGTACCTATGTTGGAGGCAATCTAGTCACATGGAGATCCAAGAAACAAAATGTGGTTGCCAGATCTAGTGTTGAAGCTGAATATAGGGTTATGGCCCATACTGCTTGTAAGCTTCTTTGGGTACGCTCTCTTCTAAAAGACTTTGGTGTGGAGTCTTCTTCTGCTATACCCATGCACTGTGATAATAAAGTTGTTATCTTTATTGCTAACAATCTTGTCTATCATGAGCGCACCAAGCATATTGAGGTCGACTGTCATTTTATTCGGGAATCTATTCTGACTGGCAAGATCTGCACACCATTTACTCGATCTGAAGACCAGGTTGCTGATATCTTCACCAAGCTGCTACCTAAGAAGCATTTCCGCGCTCTGATGGACCAGTTGGGCATGATTGACATCTATGCTCCAACTTAAGGGGGACTGTTAATATATGTGTTGTCTTATTTCTGTTATGTTATTTTCCATTATATCTGGACCTTTCTGTAATTGTTACATTACTATAAATAGAAGGGTGCACACATTGTGCAACCCTAAGCTCTCCAAATCTCATTGTGTTTTACAGCATTCTTAACATCAAGTTGAATGAGAGGCCAGTCTATATTAATAGCCACAGATAGAAGAATTCGCACGGAATTCAGCCGAGCAACAGGAGAGAAGGTTTCAAAATAATCAAAGCCATAAGTCTGAGTGTAACCTTTAGCCACAAGACGAGCTTTCAGGCGTTCTACGGTTCCATCTGGATGATATTTAACAGTGTAAACCCAACGGCAGCCAACTGGTTTACAGTCAGAAGGAGGATCAACAAGATCCTAGGTACCCCTGTCAGTGAGAGCGGCGATCTCCTTTGTCATGGCTTGAGTCCATGCCTGACTTTGTAGAGCATCCCCAACATTTTTGGGTACAGAAATGGCAGATAAAGCAGTAACAAAATTGCTAACATGAATACTCAGATGGTCAGTAGAAACATGATTAGCTATATTATGAGATGTACAAGATCTAGTGCCTTTTCGGAGAGCAATAGGTAAATCTAGATCAGAAAATACCTCTGTGGGCGCAGGACCTTCAGAAGGAGAAGATTGGTGTGGGGGGGGGGGGGGGGGGTATTTAGCAGGAGTAGGTTGTGCAGCACAATTTTTGCGTTGATATACACGTAAAGGAAAAGTAGTATTTGTCTCAGGCTGTTCAGTATTGTTCTCAGAGTCATAAGTCACAGGCAGAGGTGCAGAAATCAAAGCCGAGCTCAGATGTGTCCCCTCAGAGGAATAGTATGGAGTATCTTCAAAAAACACCACATCACTACTCAGAAACCATTTTCTTGTCTCCGGATGATAACAACGATATCCCTTCTGAGTTCATGAGTACCCCAGAAAAACACATTTCGCAGCTCTAGGGGACAGTTTATTTTGATTAGGACCAAGCAACCGCACAAAACACGTAGACCCAAAAATCCGCAGAGGAACAGAGAAAAGTGGAAGACGTGGTTGAACCTGTACAGGTATTTTATCACCAATGACAGAAAACGGCATGCGGTTTATTAAGAAACATGCAGTAAGAATAGCTTCCGGCCATAAATGTTTGGGAACATTAGAATGAAGCATAATAGTCCTGGCAACCTCAAGAAGATGCCTATTTTTCCTTTCAGCCACACCATTCTGTTGGGGGGTATACGCACAAGAGGTTTGATGAATCATCCCCACAGATTTACAAAACACCTCATCCAAACATATGTGCCTCGTTTTCCGCTGAATTTATTATATGTTAGCAAAATCTTATGCAGCCTGCAATGTAGCCTGACCTTTATACCTGGTTCGTGTGTTTTTCAGGACCTTCGCACGAGGATGAAGATTGGTGGGGGGCATGAAGGATCTGATGGCCTTTTTTATCTGGATGATCTGCCAAAAGTGGACAAGGTTGCGTTGGCTTCTACTTTATCTGAGTTATTTGCATCAGTCTCTGCACTACAATGGCACTACCGACTTGGACATCCTTCTTCTGGAAAAACTGAGACATTATTTCTAGTGTTGGCACTCATAAGTTTCAGTGTGACTCATGTCAGTTAGGGAAACAGACTAGGGTTGTTTACCCTAAACATCCTCAGATTAGTAGCAAAAACATTTTTGACCTTGTTCATGTTGATGTATGGGGTCCATGTAATGTGCCTAATTTGTCTGGCTACAAATATTTTTTATTGTTTATTGATGATTTTTCTCGGACCACTTGGTTGTTTCTGTTGAAAAGTAGGTCTGACGTGTTGTCTACTATTAAGTTCTTTTTTGCTAAGGTGAAAACACAATATGCTATGCCTATTAAAGTTTTTCGTACTGATAATGCACTTGAGTTTGTCCAAAAAGATGTTGCACTGTTTTGTCGGTCTGTTGGTACTTTACATCAAACTTCATGTGCATATACACCACAGCAAAATGGAGTAGCTGAGAGGAAAAATAGACATTTGTTAGAAGTTGCTAGAACCATTATGCTATACTATCATGTACCCAGATCGTTCTGGCCTGAAGCAATATTGACTGCTTATTTCTTGATTAATCGGATGCCTTCCTCTGTGATTGGAAATAAAGTACCTATCCAAATTCTGCAACCTCATTCACCTTTATTTACTGTACCTCCTCAGATTTTTGGCTGTACGTGTTTTGTGAGATTGCTTGGTTCTACTCATGATAAATTATCTCCTCGTGCTGAGAAATGTATTTTCTTAGGGTATTCTCGTACACAAAAAGGATATAGATGCTATAGTCCTACTGCAAAGAAATGGTTCATCAGCAGTGATCTTGTCTTCTTTGAGGATACCCCATACTACTCCACTAGAGGAGATAATCTGCAGCCTGATATTATTGCTTCTCCTCTGCCTATTACCACTGAATGTGTGTCTGAAAATTCTGATCAAGTGCCATCTAAGAGTACGACACAACCTCTTCGTGTTTATCAACGCAGGCACAGAACACCACCTGAACAAGACCCCCCTATTCAACACCAATCTCCTCCAGAAGGTCCTGCCACACCTGAGGTAATTTCTGACCTGGATTTACCTATTTCTCTTAGAAAGGGAACTCGTTTCTGCACTTCTCATAACATTGCTAACCATGTATCTACTACACATCTGAGTATTCATGCTAGCAATTTTACCTCTGCTTTATCTCCTGTCAATATTTCGAAAAATACTCATGATGCCTTGCAAAGTACAGCCTGAACTTCTGCTATGCAAGAAGAGATGCGTGCTCTTACTGACAGACACACCTGGGAGTTGGTGGATCCTCCTCCTCAATGTAAGCCTGTAGGTTGCAGATGGGTATATGTTGTTAAATATCAACCTGATGGTACTATAGAACGGTTGAAGGCACGCTTGGTTGCAAAAGGGTATACACAGACTTATGGTATTGATTACTTTGAAACCTTTTCTCCTGTTGCCCGCCTTAATTCAGTTAGAATTCTCCTTTCTGTTGCTATTAATCTAGACTGGCCTCTGCTGCAATTAGATGTCAAAAATGCCTTCTTGTATGGTGATCTGCAAGAGGAAGTTTATATGGAGCAACCCCCTGGGTTTGTTGCTCAAGGGGAGTCACACAAAGTCTGCAGGTTGAAGAAGTCTATTTATGGGCTCAAACAGAGTCCTCGTGCCTGGTTTGATAAATTGAGCAAAATTCTGATTGAGTTTGGCTTTCTGAGATCTCAAGTGGATCATTCTGTCTTTATTAAGAAGACTACTACTGGCATTGTGATTCTTATTGTCTATGTGGATGATATTGTTCTTTGTGGCACTGACTATTGCCATTCAGGCTACTAAAGCCCATCTCTGCAAGCACTTTGCTACTAAAGACTTGGGTAAACTGTGGTACTTTCTGGGCATAGAGGTATCCAGAACCTCTAATGCATTAGTGTTGTCTCAGAGGAAATATGTTCTAGATCTTTTACAGGAGATGGGTATGCTTGGTCTAGCTGACACTCCTCTACATCCCAATGTCAATTGGGATGATGATTCTTCTCCATTTTTTGCTGATAATAAAAAGTACAGGAGATTGATTGGTAAAATGATATATTTGACTGTGACTAGAGCTGACATATCTACTTTTGTGGGTCTCCTTAGCAGGTACCTAGATAAACCCAGACAGTGCCACTGGGATGCACTATGTCATATTCTGCGATATCTGAAACAGTCTCCCGGTAAGGGACTTCATTACAGGAAAAATTGGCACTGATCTCTGGAAGGGTATTCTGATTCTGATTATGCAGGGAGTCGGATTGACACGAAATCCACCTTTGGATACTGTACCTATGTTGGAGGCAATCTAGTCACATGGAGATCCAAGAAACAAAATGTGGTTGCCAGATCTAGTGTTGAAGCTGAATATAGGGTTATGGCCCATACTGCTTGTAAGCTTCTTTGGGTACGCTCTCTTCTAAAAGACTTTGGTGTGGAGTCTTCTTCTGCTATACCCATGCACTGTGATAATAAAGTTGTTATCTTTATTGCTAACAATCTTGTCTATCATGAGCGCACCAAGCATATTGAGGTCGACTGTCATTTTATTCGGGAATCTATTCTGACTGGCAAGATCTGCACACCATTTACTCGATCTGAAGACCAGGTTGCTGATATCTTCACCAAGCTGCTACCTAAGAAGCATTTCCGCGCTCTGATGGACCAGTTGGGCATGATTGACATCTATGCTCCAACTTAAGGGGGACTGTTAATATATGTGTTGTCTTATTTCTGTTATGTTATTTTCCATTATATCTGGACCTTTCTGTAATTGTTACATTACTATAAATAGAAGGGTGCACACATTGTGCAACCCTAAGCTCTCCAAATCTCATTGTGTTTTACAGCATTCTTAACATCAAGTTGAATGAGAGGCCAGTCTATATTAATAGCCACAGATAGAAGAATTCGCACGGAATTCAGCCGAGCAACAGGAGAGAAGGTTTCAAAATAATCAAAGCCATAAGTCTGAGTGTAACCTTTAGCCACAAGACGAGCTTTCAGGCGTTCTACGGTTCCATCTGGATGATATTTAACAGTGTAAACCCAACGGCAGCCAACTGGTTTACAGTCAGAAGGAGGATCAACAAGATCCTAGGTACCCCTGTCAGTGAGAGCGGCGATCTCCTTTGTCATGGCTTGAGTCCATGCCTGACTTTGTAGAGCATCCCCAACATTTTTGGGTACAGAAATGGCAGATAAAGCAGTAACAAAATTGCTAATATGAATACTCAGATGGTCAGTAGAAACATGATTAGCTATATTATGAGATGTACAAGATCTAGTGCCTTTTCGGAGAGCAATAGGTAAATCTAGATCAGAAAATACCTCTGTGGGCGCAGGACCTTCAGAAGGAGAAGATTGGTGTGGGGGGGGGGGGGGGGGGGGGGGTATTTAGCAGGAGTAGGTTGTGCAGCACAATTTTTGCGTTGATATACACGTAAAGGAAAAGTAGTATTTGTCTCAGGCTGTTCAGTATTGTTCTCAGAGTCATAAGTCACAGGCAGAGGTGCAGAAATCAAAGCCGAGCTCAGATGTGTCCCCTCAGAGGAATAGTATGGAGTATCTTCAAAAAACACCACATCACTACTCAGAAACCATTTTCTTGTCTCCGGATGATAACAACGATATCCCTTCTGAGTTCATGAGTACCCCAGAAAAACACATTTCGCAGCTCTAGGGGACAGTTTATTTTGATTAGGACCAAGCAACCGCACAAAACACGTAGACCCAAAAATCCGCAGAGGAACAGAGAAAAGTGGAAGACGTGGTTGAACCTGTACAGGTATTTTATCACCAATGACAGAAAACGGCATGCGGTTTATTAAGAAACATGCAGTAAGAATAGCTTCCGGCCATAAATGTTTGGGAACATTAGAATGAAGCATAATAGTCCTGGCAACCTCAAGAAGATGCCTATTTTTCCTTTCAGCCACACCATTCTGTTGGGGGGTATACGCATAAGAGGTTTGATGAATCATCCCCACAGATTTACAAAACACCTCATCCAGACATATGTGCCTCGTTTTCCGCTGAATTTATTATATGTTAGCAAAATCTTATGCAGCCTGCAATGTAGCCTGACCTTTATACCTGGTTCGTGTGTTTTTCAGGACCTTCGCACGAGGATGAAGATTGGTGGGGGGCATGAAGGATCTGATGGCCTTTTTTATCTGGATGATCTGCCAAAAGTGGACAAGGTTGCGTTGGCTTCTACTTTATCTGAGTTATTTGCATCAGTCTCTGCACTACAATGGCACTACCGACTTGGACATCCTTCTTCTGGAAAAACTGAGACATTATTTCTAGTGTTGGCACTCATAAGTTTCAGTGTGACTCATGTCAGTTAGGGAAACAGACTAGGGTTGTTTACCCTAAACATCCTCAGATTAGTAGCAAAAACATTTTTGACCTTGTTCATGTTGATGTATGGGGTCCATGTAATGTGCCTAATTTGTCTGGCTACAAATATTTTTTATTGTTTATTGATGATTTTTCTCGGACCACTTGGTTGTTTCTGTTGAAAAGTAGGTCTGACGTGTTGTCTACTATTAAGTTCTTTTTTGCTAAGGTGAAAACACAATATGCTATGCCTATTAAAGTTTTTCGTACTGATAATGCACTTGAGTTTGTCCAAAAAGATGTTGCACTGTTTTGTCGGTCTGTTGGTACTTTACATCAAACTTCATGTGCATATACACCACAGCAAAATGGAGTAGCTGAGAGGAAAAATAGACATTTGTTAGAAGTTGCTAGAACCATTATGCTATACTATCATGTACCCAGATCGTTCTAGCCTGAAGCAATATTGACTGCTTATTTCTTGATTAATCGGATGCCTTCCTCTGTGATTGGAAATAAAGTACCTATCCAAATTCTGCAACCTCATTCACCTTTATTTACTGTACCTCCTCAGATTTTTGGCTGTACGTGTTTTGTGAGATTGCTTGGTTCTACTCATGATAAATTATCTCCTCGTGCTGAGAAATGTATTTTCTTAGGGTATTCTCGTACACAAAAAGGATATAGATGCTATAGTCCTACTGCAAAGAAATGGTTCATCAGCAGTGATCTTGTCTTCTTTGAGGATACCCCATACTACTCCACTAGAGGAGATAATCTGCAGCCTGATATTATTGCTTCTCCTCTGCCTATTACCACTGAATGTGTGTCTGAAAATTCTGATCAAGTGCCATCTAAGAGTACGACACAACCTCTTCGTGTTTATCAACGCAGGCACAGAACACCACCTGAACAAGACCCCCCTATTCAACACCAATCTCCTCCAGAAGGTCCTGCCACACCTGAGGTAATTTCTGACCTGGATTTACCTATTTCTCTTAGAAAGGGAACTCGTTTCTGCACTTCTCATAACATTGCTAACCATGTATCTACTACACATCTGAGTATTCATGCTAGCAATTTTACCTCTGCTTTATCTCCTGTCAATATTTCGAAAAATACTCATGATGCCTTGCAAAGTACAGCCTGAACTTCTGCTATGCAAGAAGAGATGCGTGCTCTTACTGACAGACACACCTGGGAGTTGGTGGATCCTCCTCCTCAATGTAAGCCTGTAGGTTGCAGATGGGTATATGTTGTTAAATATCAACCTGATGGTACTATAGAACGGTTGAAGGCACGCTTGGTTGCAAAAGGGTATACACAGACTTATGGTATTGATTACTTTGAAACCTTTTCTCCTGTTGCCCGCCTTAATTCAGTTAGAATTCTCCTTTCTGTTGCTATTAATCTAGACTGGCCTCTGCTGCAATTAGATGTCAAAAATGCCTTCTTGTATGGTGATCTGCAAGAGGAAGTTTATATGGAGCAACCCCCTGGGTTTGTTGCTCAAGGGGAGTCACACAAAGTCTGCAGGTTGAAGAAGTCTATTTATGGGCTCAAACAGAGTCCTCGTGCCTGGTTTGATAAATTGAGCAAAATTCTGATTGAGTTTGGCTTTCTGAGATCTCAAGTGGATCATTCTGTCTTTATTAAGAAGACTACTACTGGCATTGTGATTCTTATTGTCTATGTGGATGATATTGTTCTTTGTGGCACTGACTATTGCCATTCAGGCTACTAAAGCCCATCTCTGCAAGCACTTTGCTACTAAAGACTTGGGTAAACTGTGGTACTTTCTGGGCATAGAGGTATCCAGAACCTCTAATGCATTAGTGTTGTCTCAGAGGAAATATGTTCTAGATCTTTTACAGGAGATGGGTATGCTTGGTCTAGCTGACACTCCTCTAGATCCCAATGTCAATTGGGATGATGATTCTTCTCCATTTTTTGCTGATAATAAAAAGTACAGGAGATTGATTGGTAAAATGATATATTTGACTGTGACTAGAGCTGACATATCTACTTTTGTGGGTCTCCTTAGCAGGTACCTAGATAAACCCAGACAGTGCCACTGGGATGCACTATGTCATATTCTGCGATATCTGAAACAGTCTCCCGGTAAGGGACTTCATTACAGGAAAAATTGGCACTGATCTCTGGAAGGGTATTCTGATTCTGATTATGCAGGGAGTCGGATTGACACGAAATCCACCTTTGGATACTGTACCTATGTTGGAGGCAATCTAGTCACATGGAGATCCAAGAAACAAAATGTGGTTGCCAGATCTAGTGTTGAAGCTGAATATAGGGTTATGGCCCATACTGCTTGTAAGCTTCTTTGGGTACGCTCTCTTCTAAAAGACTTTGGTGTGGAGTCTTCTTCTGCTATACCCATGCACTGTGATAATAAAGTTGTTATCTTTATTGCTAACAATCTTGTCTATCATGAGCGCACCAAGCATATTGAGGTCGACTGTCATTTTATTCGGGAATCTATTCTGACTGGCAAGATCTGCACACCATTTACTCGATCTGAAGACCAGGTTGCTGATATCTTCACCAAGCTGCTACCTAAGAAGCATTTCCGCGCTCTGATGGACCAGTTGGGCATGATTGACATCTATGCTCCAACTTAAGGGGGACTGTTAATATATGTGTTGTCTTATTTCTGTTATGTTATTTTCCATTATATCTGGACCTTTCTGTAATTGTTACATTACTATAAATAGAAGGGTGCACACATTGTGCAACCCTAAGCTCTCCAAATCTCATTGTGTTTTACAGCATTCTTAACATCAAGTTGAATGAGAGGCCAGTCTATATTAATAGCCACAGATAGAAGAATTCGCACGGAATTCAGCCAAGCAACAGGAGAGAAGGTTTCAAAATAATCAAAGCCATAAGTCTGAGTGTAACCTTTAGCCACAAGACGAGCTTTCAGGCGTTCTACGGTTCCATCTGGATGATATTTAACAGTGTAAACCCAACGGCAGCCAACTGGTTTACAGTCAGAAGGAGGATCAACAAGATCCTAGGTACCCCTGTCAGTGAGAGCGGCGATCTCCTTTGTCATGGCTTGAGTCCATGCCTGACTTTGTAGAGCATCCCCAACATTTTTGGGTACAGAAATGGCAGATAAAGCAGTAACAAAATTGCTAACATGAATACTCAGATGGTCAGTAGAAACATGATTAGCTATATTATGAGATGTACAAGATCTAGTGCCTTTTCGGAGAGCAATAGGTAAATCTAGATCAGAAAATACCTCTGTGGGCGCAGGACCTTCAGAAGGAGAAGATTGGTGTGGGGGGGGGGGGGGGGGGGGGGGGTATTTAGCAGGAGTAGGTTGTGCAGCACAATTTTTGCGTTGATATACACGTAAAGGAAAAGTAGTATTTGTCTCAGGCTGTTCAGTATTGTTCTCAGAGTCATAAGTCACAGGCAGAGGTGCAGAAATCAAAGCCGAGCTCAGATGTGTCCCCTCAGAGGAATAGTATGGAGTATCTTCAAAAAACACCACATCACTACTCAGAAACCATTTTCTTGTCTCCGGATGATAACAACGATATCCCTTCTGAGTTCATGAGTACCCCAGAAAAACACATTTCGCAGCTCTAGGGGACAGTTTATTTTGATTAGGACCAAGCAACCGCACAAAACACGTAGACCCAAAAATCCGCAGAGGAACAGAGAAAAGTGGAAGACGTGGTTGAACCTGTACAGGTATTTTATCACCAATGACAGAAAACGGCATGCGGTTTATTAAGAAACATGCAGTAAGAATAGCTTCCGGCCATAAATGTTTGGGAACATTAGAATGAAGCATAATAGTCCTGGCAACCTCAAGAAGATGCCTATTTTTCCTTTCAGCCACACCATTCTGTTGGGGGGTATACGCATAAGAGGTTTGATGAATCATCCCCACAGATTTACAAAACACCTCATCCAGACATATGTGCCTCGTTTTCCGCTGAATTTATTATATGTTAGCAAAATCTTATGCAGCCTGCAATGTAGCCTGACCTTTATACCTGGTTCGTGTGTTTTTCAGGACCTTCGCACGAGGATGAAGATTGGTGGGGGGCATGAAGGATCTGATGGCCTTTTTTATCTGGATGATCTGCCAAAAGTGGACAAGGTTGCGTTGGCTTCTACTTTATCTGAGTTATTTGCATCAGTCTCTGCACTACAATGGCACTACCGACTTGGACATCCTTCTTCTGGAAAAACTGAGACATTATTTCTAGTGTTGGCACTCATAAGTTTCAGTGTGACTCATGTCAGTTAGGGAAACAGACTAGGGTTGTTTACCCTAAACATCCTCAGATTAGTAGCAAAAACATTTTTGACCTTGTTCATGTTGATGTATGGGGTCCATGTAATGTGCCTAATTTGTCTGGCTACAAATATTTTTTATTGTTTATTGATGATTTTTCTCGGACCACTTGGTTGTTTCTGTTGAAAAGTAGGTCTGACGTGTTGTCTACTATTAAGTTCTTTTTTGCTAAGGTGAAAACACAATATGCTATGCCTATTAAAGTTTTTCGTACTGATAATGCACTTGAGTTTGTCCAAAAAGATGTTGCACTGTTTTGTCGGTCTGTTGGTACTTTACATCAAACTTCATGTGCATATACACCACAGCAAAATGGAGTAGCTGAGAGGAAAAATAGACATTTGTTAGAAGTTGCTAGAACCATTATGCTATACTATCATGTACCCAGATCGTTCTAGCCTGAAGCAATATTGACTGCTTATTTCTTGATTAATCGGATGCCTTCCTCTGTGATTGGAAATAAAGTACCTATCCAAATTCTGCAACCTCATTCACCTTTATTTACTGTACCTCCTCAGATTTTTGGCTGTACGTGTTTTGTGAGATTGCTTGGTTCTACTCATGATAAATTATCTCCTCGTGCTGAGAAATGTATTTTCTTAGGGTATTCTCGTACACAAAAAGGATATAGATGCTATAGTCCTACTGCAAAGAAATGGTTCATCAGCAGTGATCTTGTCTTCTTTGAGGATACCCCATACTACTCCACTAGAGGAGATAATCTGCAGCCTGATATTATTGCTTCTCCTCTGCCTATTACCACTGAATGTGTGTCTGAAAATTCTGATCAAGTGCCATCTAAGAGTACGACACAACCTCTTCGTGTTTATCAACGCAGGCACAGAACACCACCTGAACAAGACCCCCCTATTCAACACCAATCTCCTCCAGAAGGTCCTGCCACACCTGAGGTAATTTCTGACCTGGATTTACCTATTTCTCTTAGAAAGGGAACTCGTTTCTGCACTTCTCATAACATTGCTAACCATGTATCTACTACACATCTGAGTATTCATGCTAGCAATTTTACCTCTGCTTTATCTCCTGTCAATATTTCGAAAAATACTCATGATGCCTTGCAAAGTACAGCCTGAACTTCTGCTATGCAAGAAGAGATGCGTGCTCTTACTGACAGACACACCTGGGAGTTGGTGGATCCTCCTCCTCAATGTAAGCCTGTAGGTTGCAGATGGGTATATGTTGTTAAATATCAACCTGATGGTACTATAGAACGGTTGAAGGCACGCTTGGTTGCAAAAGGGTATACACAGACTTATGGTATTGATTACTTTGAAACCTTTTCTCCTGTTGCCCGCCTTAATTCAGTTAGAATTCTCCTTTCTGTTGCTATTAATCTAGACTGGCCTCTGCTGCAATTAGATGTCAAAAATGCCTTCTTGTATGGTGATCTGCAAGAGGAAGTTTATATGGAGCAACCCCCTGGGTTTGTTGCTCAAGGGGAGTCACACAAAGTCTGCAGGTTGAAGAAGTCTATTTATGGGCTCAAACAGAGTCCTCGTGCCTGGTTTGATAAATTGAGCAAAATTCTGATTGAGTTTGGCTTTCTGAGATCTCAAGTGGATCATTCTGTCTTTATTAAGAAGACTACTACTGGCATTGTGATTCTTATTGTCTATGTGGATGATATTGTTCTTTGTGGCACTGACTATTGCCATTCAGGCTACTAAAGCCCATCTCTGCAAGCACTTTGCTACTAAAGACTTGGGTAAACTGTGGTACTTTCTGGGCATAGAGGTATCCAGAACCTCTAATGCATTAGTGTTGTCTCAGAGGAAATATGTTCTAGATCTTTTACAGGAGATGGGTATGCTTGGTCTAGCTGACACTCCTCTAGATCCCAATGTCAATTGGGATGATGATTCTTCTCCATTTTTTGCTGATAATAAAAAGTACAGGAGATTGATTGGTAAAATGATATATTTGACTGTGACTAGAGCTGACATATCTACTTTTGTGGGTCTCCTTAGCAGGTACCTAGATAAACCCAGACAGTGCCACTGGGATGCACTATGTCATATTCTGCGATATCTGAAACAGTCTCCCGGTAAGGGACTTCATTACAGGAAAAATTGGCACTGATCTCTGGAAGGGTATTCTGATTCTGATTATGCAGGGAGTCGGATTGACACGAAATCCACCTTTGGATACTGTACCTATGTTGGAGGCAATCTAGTCACATGGAGATCCAAGAAACAAAATGTGGTTGCCAGATCTAGTGTTGAAGCTGAATATAGGGTTATGGCCCATACTGCTTGTAAGCTTCTTTGGGTACGCTCTCTTCTAAAAGACTTTGGTGTGGAGTCTTCTTCTGCTATACCCATGCACTGTGATAATAAAGTTGTTATCTTTATTGCTAACAATCTTGTCTATCATGAGCGCACCAAGCATATTGAGGTCGACTGTCATTTTATTCGGGAATCTATTCTGACTGGCAAGATCTGCACACCATTTACTCGATCTGAAGACCAGGTTGCTGATATCTTCACCAAGCTGCTACCTAAGAAGCATTTCCGCGCTCTGATGGACCAGTTGGGCATGATTGACATCTATGCTCCAACTTAAGGGGGACTGTTAATATATGTGTTGTCTTATTTCTGTTATGTTATTTTCCATTATATCTGGACCTTTCTGTAATTGTTACATTACTATAAATAGAAGGGTGCACACATTGTGCAACCCTAAGCTCTCCAAATCTCATTGTGTTTTACAGCATTCTTAACATCAAGTTGAATGAGAGGCCAGTCTATATTAATAGCCACAGATAGAAGAATTCGCACGGAATTCAGCCGAGCAACAGGAGAGAAGGTTTCAAAATAATCAAAGCCATAAGTCTGAGTGTAACCTTTAGCCACAAGACGAGCTTTCAGGCGTTCTACGGTTCCATCTGGATGATATTTAACAGTGTAAACCCAACGGCAGCCAACTGGTTTACAGTCAGAAGGAGGATCAACAAGATCCTAGGTACCCCTGTCAATGAAAGCGGCGATCTCCTTTGTCATGGCTTGAGTCCATGCCTGACTTTGTAGAGCATCCCCAACATTTTTGGGTACAGAAATGGCAGATAAAGCAGTAACAAAATTGCTAACATGAATACTCAGATGGTCAGTAGAAACATGATTAGCTATATTATGAGATGTACAAGATCTAGTGCCTTTTCGGAGAGCAATAGGTAAATCTAGATCAGAAAATACCTCTGTGGGCGCAGGACCTTCAGAAGGAGAAGATTGGTGTGGGGGGGGTATTTAGCAGGAGTAGGTTGTGCAGCACAATTTTTGCGTTGATATACACGTAAAGGAAAAGTAGTATTTGTCTCAGGCTGTTCAGTATTGTTCTCAGAGTCATAAGTCACAGGCAGAGGTGCAGAAATCAAAGCCGAGCTCAGATGTGTCCCCTCAGAGGAATAGTATGGAGTATCTTCAAAAAACACCACATCACTACTCAGAAACCATTTTCTTGTCTCCGGATGATAACAACGATATCCCTTCTGAGTTCATGAGTACCCCAGAAAAACACATTTCGCAGCTCTAGGGGACAGTTTATTTTGATTAGGACCAAGCAACCGCACAAAACACGTAGACCCAAAAATCCGCAGAGGAACAGAGAAAAGTGGAAGACGTGGTTGAACCTGTACAGGTATTTTATCACCAATGACAGAAAACGGCATGCGGTTTATTAAGAAACATGCAGTAAGAATAGCTTCCGGCCATAAATGTTTGGGAACATTAGAATGAAGCATAATAGTCCTGGCAACCTCAAGAAGATGCCTATTTTTCCTTTCAGCCACACCATTCTGTTGGGGGGTATACGCACAAGAGGTTTGATGAATCATCCCCACAGATTTACAAAACACCTCAACAGAGCTTTGAACAAATTCTAATGCATTATCAGTTTTGAAAATTTTAATAGGCATCGAGTACTGTGTTTTAATTTCAGCAAAGAAGAATTTAATTGTAGGCACTACTTCAGATCGGTTTTTTAACAGAAATAACAACCATGTAACCCGAGAATAGTCATCAATAAACAAAATAAAATATTTATAGCCAGATAAACTAGGAATGTGACATGGTCCCCACACATCAGCATGTATTAAATCAAACACAGCAGTACTAGCAATCTGAGATTTTTTAGGGAAAACAAATCTAGTTTGCTTGCCCAATTGACAAGCTTCACAATTAAATACAGGCATACGACCACTAGGTAACACATGTTTTAACTTTGCTGCTGACGGGTGTCCAAGTCGAAAATGCCACTATAATGCAGAAACGGATGTTGATAAAGCCAAAGCAGAAACAGAATTGTTGAGCAGTCACAGATCATCCAGGTAATAGAGTTCATCTGGTCCTTCATGCCCCCCACCAATCTTCATCCTCGTGCGATGGTCCTGAAAAATACATTCACCCGGAGCAAATGTCAGACTGCAGTTAAGGCCACGAACAAGTTTGCTGACAGATAACAGATTTAAAGGAAAATTTGGCACATATAAAGCAGAATGTAGAAGGATGCGGGCAAAGACATCCCCAATGCCAGAGACCGCAGTCTTGGACCCATCAGCAAGCATCACAGTAGACTTAGAGGGGGGTTTAAGAAGATTAGAAAAAAGAGAACGGTTGCCAGAAATATGAGACGAGGCACCAGAGTCGATCACCCATTTTGTATTACCAGTAGAAGAAGAAGAGGCACTCAGAAAGGCAGAGTCACAACCAGAGTATGTGGCTACGTGAGCACCAGACGTCCCAGTCGATGAAGATGAAGCAGTCCGCTCCTGTAGTAACCGCTCCACCTCTGAGCGAATAAAGTCAGCAGTGGCTTCAGTCAAAGAGGCAGTAGGAGCAGTCGGAGTAGTACCCTCCATAGCAGCGTTGGCCCATGCAGGAGTGTCGTGTTTCTTCCAACATTTGTCTTCAGTATGATTGTTACGGCCACAGAAATCACAGTACCGCTGAGGAGCGGCTCCAGCAGATGAATCAGTAGACGAGCCACGGCCAAAAGTATCGCGACCAAAAGATCCTCGACCCCAACCAGGAGCAGTAGGAGGGCGGCCGCGACCACGACCCCTGCCACCCATGGCAGCAAGAGTAGTGGGGTCAGTTGTATCAGTAGACAGGTCAGTAGAAGAGGTCGGCAGGCGTTGAAGGTGCTGAAACGCACTCTCCAACGTGGGCAGTGGGTCGCCGGCAAGGATCTGGTCAACCACTCCAGCATAGGAGTCAGGAAGACCACAAAGGAACTGGACCACCTGAAGTTCCTGTCTCTGGCGCTGCATGGTGACAAGTCCGTGGACAAAGGATGTAATGTCTCAAGTTTAGCCCAAACGCCTTTAAATGTGGAAAAATAGTCTGCAATGTCCGATCCAGTAAACTACAGGCAAGCGAGTTGTTTGTTTAGATCAAACACCTTCTTCGGATTCTTGCTGTGAGAGTAGGTGCTCGCAAGCTGGTCCACATCTCTTTTGTCGTCGAAAGGCGCAGGAGAGTAACACTGATGCGAGTCTTGCTGCTGTTCAGAATCCAGGTCATCACAGTAGAGTCATCCTTGACCCAATCATCATAGATCTTTTTATCTTTGGACTCGGCAGTGGCAGGCGGAGCAGGTGGCAGATTCTCGGTCAGATGGGAGTGCTTTCCCTGGGATTTTGCAAAAATCTCCATGGAGCACACCCAGTGTTGATAGTTGCGGCCGTCGAGTTTCACGGTGGTCACCTGACGGCGGTAGTCCTCATGTGAAGAAGCCATCCGAGCAGCAGAGAGTCGGGTCCAAACAAGAAGCAGAAAACAGCAGCAGCAGGAGACCGTCTAGATCCGCCAACTAGTCGGTAGCAGACAGAGCAGAGATCCACAGAAGGATCAGCCTACATAAGAGCTACGCCTAGACGCAGCAAAGAACCCAGCAGCTCAAGAGCCGACACGGGTAGATAGAAAGGGAGAAGCACGGAAGCCTGTCAACTCCCCAGACAGAAGTAAATCAACGATCCGCCGAAGACAATCAACCGGCCAGTACGTGCACGAAAGAAGAGATCAAACAGATCTGGCCACGATCAACCAAAGATACGCCACCGTTGCCCGGAGAGGAGCACGGTTGCGGCGGCTAGTCGACCAGCCGGCGGCTGCAGCAGCAGCATGCCCCGACGCGGCAGGAAACGGCCAGCGACGGCCGGCGCTGGGGGGAGGGGGGGAAGGTGGGGGAGAAGGAGGGAGGGAGGGGAAAAGAAGGCGGCTAACGTACCTGCCCTGATACCATGAGAAGAACGACGAAGAAAAAAAAGTGCTTAGGGTTGCACTATGAGTGCACCCTTCTATTATAGACAGAACAATCCTGTCACTGTACCGGCGTTGATAGTATCGACACTAGGTCAGGTAGCGAGACAAATACAATGTTGTATCTGCACCAGTGTCGATAGTATCGACACTGGGTCAGTATTCAAATAAAGGAAAAACATAACAGAAGTATATTATCTAACACTGTCAAACTAGTAGAAACAGTAAACATGCTATGAATAGATTAACAAACAAAAAACACCTGCAAAACCACATGGAAAGGCCTGTGTACATGCAATTACCCTAGCATATTTTTATCATGTTACTAATCAGTACAGTATTGGTAGTACTACCAAATTTTATTATATCTTTTCTGATTCTCAATAGTTGTTAAATTACAATGAAGTGCTTGCACAAGGAAGGAAAGGTGAATGAATGACCTATTCACTTCCCCAAAAAAGAAAATAGTTATTGTACAATTGTAGAGTTAATTATGCACGTAACCCGTGTTGTAATGCATCTTATACGTGTGTTGTGCGTCTTGTATCTTACTTTAATGTTCTACATATCTATAAGGTCATGAACATCAGAGGTGTGTCCTATGTATTACTAATCATATACATTGTATCAAAGTATATGGTACCCAAAGGGTCATTGTGAAACATGAAGAGGCCATTGTACGTCATCCCAATTTCAGAATCCTAGTTGTTGCCTCTTCCAGCTACAGGAGATCTCTAGTTGCATTAGTCAGGAAAGTGTAGATTTTCCGCCCACCAGTCAGGTGACCCGCCAAAGGTGCCACCATTCGTGGTTGTCTCTCTCCTCAATATCGGGTTGCATTCTAGTTCAATCGACTCTAACACACCATTCAGACTCTTGTCTATCTCGTTTTGCGTGTGGTGGTGCACTTCCATTGCAGTCAAGTCATGTAATGGGCATTGCTATCTTCATATCACAGTCAAGCATCATAAGCATTAACATCATAAACGATGATTCCTTAGTGGCACTTCTTTCTATGAAAGAATGATGCACTTCAAAATGAAGTAAATATCTAGAGAAGAGGGTACATAGTAGTTGCATTTTATGATATCATAGGAAGCACCATGGTTATCAGAACCGAACCGAACCGGGAACCGGTGACTCTACCGGTTCGGTCCCCTCTAAAAGTCGGAAATGAAGTCAGACCGGCATCAAACCGGTGAACCGACCGGTTAAACCGGCGAACCGGTCCGGTTTTAGCCCAACCGGTCGGTTCTTTCACTTAGCAAATAAATGTGTTATTGCTGCTAGTTTTCATTAATTAATCTTGAATACTATATAAATGTTGGTATATGTATGTCCATGAATATAATAATATTTGTTATTTGGTCTGTTTATCAAGTTATTGTGAGTAGTTGTGCTATTATACATGTTTTATAACTTTTGCAGGGATATTTTCCATGAGTATCAAAGTCATTTATGTATTTTGAACTATTAGTGACGTCATGCTGACATCACCGGTTGAACCAGTGAACCGAGAACCAGAGGTTGCACCGGTTCGCTGACCGGTTCGGTTCTGACAACCTTGGGAAGCACATTCTCTCTTTTTACCGTAGCATGTATTCCTTTGTAACCATCACATATCCTTCACACTATGAGTTTGTATTGGAAAAATTAAATCATATCACACATTAACTTCACACCAAGAGTTTTTATAAGAAAAATTAGATCATTTCCCACCCGTGGAAATATGGAATTAGCACAAACATTGGGATATCGTATCATCAAACAACGTAAACTCATATTTATGTTAATTGATAGCTCACTAGTTTTACAATTGTCACAATGATTGATAAAGCATCGAGTTTGGTGGATAGTTCAACATCAAATAATATGTATTAGTGCAATGATGGAATTAGTATCACTTCCACATAATCAAGAAAACTTCATACATACCTTAACAATCAACATTCCTTCAAGGTTCCTTGCACCGCCGGGTATTCTGTCTCCAATTTTTCTCTCTATTGGCTTAGATTCTCCAGTAAGATGCTCAATTGTAATTGTTGATGAGCCCCGAGAGACTTCTCCATCCACCGGAACAGCCTGTTAAATAAATCAAATAAATTTAGCATGGGAGCAACCATCACATGAAGAAATTTTATCCCTTTTGCATGATAAAGTAAGAATATTAATAGAAGCAAAATATAAGAAATATACTTCCTGCAACTATGATTCAGTTTTTGAGATACATCTAAGAATGTTATGCATAGAACTTTACTAAGGATTCATAATAGCAAATAATAGGTTGCAAGACACGCAAGAAGACCATGAGTGAACAGATGTAATCTACTAATCTCACATTGAGGATCTTTCATATATTATTTCTAAGAATCAAATCTTCCTATTGTTTAAAACAAAGAAAAACCACTACTGTACAAGAACCCAAGATCACAAACTGTTTACAAATACATACTTCTTTTACTGATTTATTTAGAGAGAAATTTTCTGCTCAGCATATTCTGTATTTTGTATGCCCACTTTGGTTCCCTGGCTTTCACTGTGTACTTGGAAATTTGTTGGATACCAAGTATATCCCCACATATATCCTAGTTCTCTTCCACATGCAGAAAGTTGAGGCCATCCTTTTTGTTTTGGCTACAGCAAGAGTTCTAAGTTGATGCAGCACAGCAGCAGAAAGATGTGATCATGTGAGCCACCAATTTGCCACATCATTTTTAGAGTTCCGAAATTTCAAAGTGATCTGAAAATATGACAACCAGAATATGTAAAGCTAGTGTGGATTATGCATCTTCGACTACCAAGGTTGAATCTATTCAAGTGATCCATACCGGCTGGTGTCTTCAGGTGGTACAACTCTGGAAGACCTTCATTGTTAAGGTAGCTTGCCACTCATTTCTCAGAGTATTCGATAGATTCATGTGATCTGAAAATAAGACAACCCTATTCCATTAAGCTAGTGCAGAGGGTGTCCTTCCACTACCAAGGCTGAACCTGTTCAAGTGATCCATAATAATTGGTCTCTTCTGGTCATAAAGACCTTCATTGTTGAAGGAGAAGGTATGTTTCTAACTCGTTCAACAACCAGACTTCAGTAACATAGAGACCCAAGCACTTTCTGATTAAAAAACAGAAGACAAGCCTTTGTTGTTGATCATCAAAACTGTTTGACTGCTTTTTCCCTGGATTTGACTTCATTTCGCTTACGCAGCAGGGTGCCAGTTCAGCAATAGCTCACTCTTCAGACTGAACCAAAACATTTTACTTCCTAGCCCATTAAGCTTCAAAGTTTTTCATCTTTGATAAACCCAAAATTTTTTAAGTTGGAGAAATCCTCTAATATATATTGCCAGCAATCTACTTACAATGAATCTGACACATCTACCTTTACCATGTTCCCAGGTAACACATATTGGAATAACTCCCAACTAATAAATCCCCTTCAAGCAGGTAGAGAAGTTACTAAGGAGTCAAGAGGTAGGATTTAAATCAGCTCTATCTCTTGTCAGCCTGCAGCAGAATTGATACTCCAATATTTCTCCATGATTACTTCTGCCTAAAAGCTAACTCCAATTTTCCCTAAACAGTTGGCTGCATTATTACCAACTCTCAAGTGGGGTTTTAAAATGAAACTGCTCGATTCCTGAATTCTAAAGTGTTTCGCTTGAATGATTCTCAAATTGTATTTTTTTACTATGCTTATAGTACATAGACGATAGAACTGGTGTAAGATCCTTTTGTTTAGACCTAATTGCTGCTAGCTTACTTCTTTCTCGTTGATATTTTACAGCAGTAAACTTTATCCACACTCTCTTCCTCTATCACAGCAAATTCCGTTAGGCCCCTTTGTTTTTAGTGATATATCATGGTAACTACCACCCCATCTCGATTGTACCAATCTCCTAGTTGATGGTATCATTGTCCTTTCCACATTCCAGGGGAACTTTAAACGTATTATCCATGATGTGGGATTGAAAGTATGTTTGTGACATCATATTGTGACTTAACTAGGTGAAACCTTCAACATGTATCTCCATAGGACTTTCAACTTCCAATGAAATCCAAAGAGTTTGTTCTTACCTGTAGTTCATCATACAAGTCATCCTCCGTACATCCAACAAGAGCAGGTATCTCTATCACTCGCACTAGCTCGTATTCCAGTTTGCCCATCTACGCCATTGTCCGAACCCTCAGAAATGTATACGAAGATAAACTCAAGAAACAAAACATGACCAAACACAAATATGTGTGTTCTGTCTCCTATCTCGATCATAGATTAAAAAGTGAGCACCTATTCCACTCCCATCCCAACTCATTTTTGAGGCTCTAAGACTTTCCATTACACAGTACAAAAGTGCTTGTTGGTGGCCATATGGATGGGATGATGCTCACCATTATGGCCTTTCTCACAAGCATAGACAAAGAACAAACCAGGTTTGCTTGAATCGTTGGATTATTAGAAGTTTTTGAACTTTCCTAGTATATTATTACTCTGTCTTCTCTCCAAATTCCTGATTAACCTCTCTGACCTCATTATTATCCTTTTTCCTAATATTCCTCCTTCATTGACTCTTGCTACTTGTACCACCTGGTCTCGACCTTGTACCTGCCTTTGAAGGAGACACACTTACCAGTTGAAGATAATTCTTCTTTTCTTGAAGGTTTGTCTTATTATGTCCATCCTCTTCTTAGGAAGGTCTTAGCCATATGGAATCATTGACAAAACTAACAGCCTCAGTACCTCTATTTATTGCAACAATGGAATATAACAATGGTGCCTCTTGTAGCATGTTAGGCTGTCTCTTACCTAAAACCCTCCCCCATCTCGCCTCATTTAACTTTTCTGGACAGGGCCACTGCAAGATATCAAATACCCACAGCTTTCTCAGTCTAAACACCAATCCCCACCCTCCCATTGTCCCCCTATTCACTCTCCTAAAGCTCCTGCCTAGAATCTGATTTATATCTGTCCAAAACAACTTTATATATATATATATATATATATATATATATATGGCTCGAATACACTCGAGTGTACAGATCACGTTGTACACCCCAATGGTGTTTGCCTATCTAGACCAGATTTTTCTAAAATCTAATCCATTGATCTTCATGGTTACAATAATAATAGGCCACATACAAAATTTGAGCTCATTTGGATGAGTGTAAGTCACTCATCCAAGGACAACAAAATCGACGCACAAAACTAATTTGAAATGCATGATTTTTGTCTCCTTTAGATGCATGACCTATAAGTGCCCAAATGAGATGAAATTTATTATATAGTATGTTCTTAAGATATTTAAGAAGATCAACGCTTTAGATTTTTCAAAAAATTACTACATCTTTGAAAACAATTGAGGTGTACGGTGTCTCCGGTACACTTGAGTGTACACTAGCCTGACTATATATATATATCACAAATGAAGATGGGTACATGTAAGCTACATGTACTCAGGTACACAATTCTTTTAGCATATATATATATATATATATATATATATATATATATATAGAGAGAGAGAGAGAGTCAGACTAGAATACACTCGAGTGTACGGATCGCACGAATACACTCAAGTGTGTTTGTATATCAAGACTATTTTTTGCAAAATGTAAACCGTTGATCTTCACCGTCATACTATAACTAGGCTACATACAAATTTTGAGCCCATTTGGATGAGTGAAAGCCACTCATCTAAGGGCAACAAAATCGACGCGCAAAACTAATTTGAAATGCATAATTTTTGCGGTCTTCATAACATGAGCTATACATATCCAAATGTGCTCAAATTTTGCTAATGAGTTGTTCATGAGATGTTTAAGAAGATCGACGGATTAGATTTAAAAAAAAAAATATTGCATCATGAAAAACTACTTGAGTGTATTCCGCTCCGGATACACTCGAGTGTATTCTAGCCTGACTCTATATATATATATATATATATATATATATATATATATATATATATATATATATATATATATATATATATATATATATATATATATATATGTGACTGATAACCGCCATGTTTCGTACAGCTTGCTAGGATTAAAACTTATTATGACACCCATTATAGAGCATAATAGACAATCAGTTCAATTTGGTAAATCATTTTTGCAAATGTGATAACAAAGGTACAAAACCATAGACAGTGAGTTGAAGGCTAAGAAGAGCTCGAGAGACAAACCTCACCAGCTTCAATCATCATATAAGATCCTACTTCAAGATCATGAACCAGGACTGTCCTGTGGTTTTGGTCAGAGAACTGTGGCACTGCCCCATCGTTCACCTCGTTCCCCTCAAAAACTAACACGGATTCAGGGTAGTTGTCTTTCAACTCCTTCACATCAATCATTGCCCGACTAGTGAAATACTCTTCAGCTGTTTCAATCACATTTTTAAGGAAGAAATATCAAGAAATGGTTACAATAAACTCAAATGCAGCACTGTTGATGACATAAAGATAGGGAGGCCGAGTATCCATATATTCACCAATATGTGCCAGATTGAACATTGCAAGGAGCAAAGCACCCTCCAATGCATTCCCCATAAAAACGGAAGCAAAGGCGGCAAGAGCCATGAGGACGTGGATATTTACTTTACCACCCACAATGTCCACAACGGCGTCAAGCGCTGAGGAAACCTAGAGCAATCGACTAACAATGTCAATACAGGAAAGAATTCGGAGACCAGAAATATATGCATATATATCACGTGAATAACACTAACTTTAGAAAGAGAAAGAAAACAAGGAGCCGTTAGAGAAGTTCAAAGTGAGGCATTACCCCGACAAGAGGAAAGGCAAGTGAGATGGTCGCATTCTGAAAGGGCCTGATAGCAGGTTTAGGTAGTAAGTAAGGCGAGGCAGCGGCAGCAAGGAGTAGCCCCATGGCACAGCAGCACAGCTGAAGGTGCTCCCGTAAAAGATTTGCTAGGTCCGCCCAGCCTACCGCCTTGGCGAATCTTAGAACGGCCGCCTGCGCGTTATTGAGCTCCGGCACCTCTGTTCCTCCATGGTGGTGGTGGTGACTATTGTGATTGTGGTGGTGATGATGCTCGTGGCCGTGCCCGTTCCCGTTCCCGTGGTGGTGGGTGTGCCGCTGACTGTGTTTGGAGTGAGAATGATCATGTCCTTGGTCAGAGCAACAAGCACTACACCTGACTAAGGGGGAGCGGAATTGAAGCTTGCCAGGCAGCGACGATGCTCGTTTTTTAAGGGAGAGTTGCGGGGAGGAGTATGGAAAGGAGCATCTCGTGCGGTAAAGTGGGAGACGGTTGTTGATCAAAGATCGCCGCGTATGGAGAACGGCGTTGTTCCCGGCAGCAAGCCGGAGGGCATCCATCTCAGCCAGGCTCCCGCGCTGGAGGAGTTCCGGAGACTTGGAACTTGGGGGCAGCGGATGGTCTGTGGTTCAAAAGCCTCTAACGGGATCGGGGTAGGTAGGGACGGTTTTGGCATGAACTTTTATGTCGACAGATTGGCTGCGGGGATCCACACGTTGAACTCATGTTGACGACTTGCACTTGACAGGGAGGAGAAAGAAGAGGCTCTCTGCTTAAGCCATGTCGGAAACTACCCGAAATCGATTGATGATTCCCTCTAAATTTTCCTAGAATTGAGATGGTCAACAATGGAGAAGCAAGCACCATGGACCCTACGGATGCCCAATCTACATACATACTCCAGAGAGCAACATAAAATCTCATCTTATCTCCAAGTCCATGAGAGTTGCCTTCCACAACTTTTCTATCTCCTTCCTCACATTATCGAAGATTGGGAAGGTTGTTGTGCAAAAGACATGTAGACATATTATATTCATATAATTAATTCTACTAAGTGTGTGTGAGATATAAAGTTTGAGTTCAGTAATAACGCTTAATTTGAATTTTTTTTTCTACAATTGTGTTTGAATGTGATGAAAAAATATGAGGAAAACCATAGTAAAAGGAGGGTAAGGGGAAATATTGTATTCCTTTCAAAAAAAGGTGACGAAGTGGAAAGCAAACATTTTAAAATATGTTGCTTGGTTATGTTGTTTGGGTTAGAGAGAGTAAATAATTAAGAAAAGTTGCATGAATGTGAGGAAAGTGAAGGGAATTATTTCTAATACAACTCACCATTGTAACTTAGGTTTGATAAAAATAGTGGACATTGAAAAACATTTTATTTATATTGACAAGTGGCAATTGCACCACAAAATGTTTACAAAGAATCCGGAAATTAAATTTCAAAGAACCTTTGTGTGTTTTAATACGGCAAATGTGTTGTTTTCTCTTTTTATTTATATCTAAATAATGCTACAGATTGTTGTATTTGGGTATTTGTTTTTTCATTTAAGTTAATATATGAGCATAGATAAATAAATTATAGCCAAGTTCGTTCCAGTACCAACAAGTATGTCATATGAGCATAGACAAATAAATTATATTCAAGATAGTTCGAGTCTGTATGTCAATTGTAATTTGGAATGATTCGAACTCTTTTTTTTTAATGTTGAATCCGTAGTCACATTTGATTTTATAGTGTGTAATACAATGCTTAATTTGAAATCTATCCGTTCCTCTATTTCTTAAAATTGTTATTATTAACATAATGTACAAATAAGTATTAGAAAAACCTTCTGACTAAATTGGACTTGTCAAACCAAACTCAAAAACATGGGATTTTTAATTGTCTGTTTGGGTTTCCAACTAGTTCGTGCAACTTCATTTGGGGTTGATGCGGTTGGGTTGGGTTGGGTTGGGTTGGGTTGGGTTGGGTTGTGTGTAATTTCATTCTGGTCTTGTGTGTGTCTGATTTGGTCGGATCACATTACAAATCTAACTTTTTTTCTAATATTATAATAAAAGTAAATTTAAGCACATTTGGCACGGCTAGGCTCGAGATGGGCCTTCATATGTTTATGTGAGTTTGTGTCAAATTCTTTGTAACTCGTATTCTAATCAGATTAGGTTCGATACCTTGTTGGAGTTGAGGCTGATTTCATCTATATTGACCCACCTTGAGCTAAGCAAAACGTGCCTAAGTTTATTTTTATGATACTATACATAAATAAAAAGAATATAATCAAATCTCGAATCTGACTTGAACCGACTAAAATTAGACAAGACTGTAACCTACCCATATAAAAGAGAATCAAACTTGACAGGAATTGGCCGATCGAAAACCCAAAAAGACACTTACAAATTCTAAATTTTTGGATGGGTTAGATTGGTTTAGATGAGACATGTTGAGCAGGGAAGTAGAATCAGATTACACAGATTATGAAAGAGACCAACATACCATTTCGAAGGGTACGAAAAAACCTCTTGCGCAAAGGGGCACCATCCAACCAGTTTTGCAACAGCAAAGTCATGCCTCCCTAAACAAACTCACTACCTTGTGAAGCAACACGTCCCCTAGCTGCCTGTGTGAACAAAGCACAACCAGACCCCTCTCCCATAAGGTCGAGCTACTTCGTCCCTCTCCCTATTATTTGAATATAATAATTTAAAGAAGTAGAGAAAATAATAAATCTCAATTTACTTATGTATCACACATAATAAAATC
Source organism: Alisma plantago-aquatica (assembly GCA_963693085.1). NCBI lineage: Eukaryota > Viridiplantae > Streptophyta > Magnoliopsida > Alismatales > Alismataceae > Alisma > Alisma plantago-aquatica. Next base: position 323,872,333 of record OY856415.1, read on the forward strand.
ATGTCGGGCTATAGATTCAATTTTTGGTAAAAGAAAATCAGAGTTTGTATCTAGGTTGTGATCGACATATTTGTCCACTTAATTTTAAGTTATATGTCGATGTTCATGCAATAGGAGAAAGAATGTAAGTTAAATGAAAAAATAAATACCCAGATAGAGAAACAGGTGACATTGTTTAGATATAATCTTTAAAAAGAACATTTTTCATCAGTTGTATTTAGAAAATAGTCAAAATATAAGGATTTTTTGTGATTATCACAAAACACACAAGTGGTCTTTTGAAAGAAGAAAAAAAACAAGAATACATATGATTAAAAAAATAGATACAAATAAATCATTGACTGGAGTTATTCACTCAAAAGGAACCGATTCATTAAGACGAACTTATACTCATGTTGATGACTTGCCATTGACATATTGCTAAATATTTTTTCATTGTGGGCAGTACAACCATGTTAGAAATTGCAGAATCTGATCAAGATTGTAATTTTCCTAAAAATGAGATGGTCGATAATGGAGAATCAAGCAACATGGACCCCACGGATTCAACATGCATATCTTAGGATTTAGGAAACAACATAAAATCTCATCCTATCTTTTTTTCCATGAGAGTTGCCGCCACAACTTTTCATTCTCTTCCTTCACAACATCTAAGATGGGGAAAGTCGTTATACAAAAGAACTGAAACACAGACTATGTTTGTAACGACCGCCACCAAACCGACAGCCAAATCGTTACTAATTTTGCAGAATAACCATAAGCAGCGGATTAACAAAAATCACTAAAAAATAAAACTATTTTGCAAAGAGATCCTCTTCCAGGAAACTCTTACTGAAAGAACTAAAACTTTATATAGATCAGGGTTCACATTATACACACACTGTACCATCTCATATCGAGGATAACATATAGCAGTTGCTTTGTCAAAATATATACGGAAGCAACATAAAACCTCGAGGCATACAAGCCAAAATATCAAATTGTTTATAAAACCATCACGTACTAAATCCAAGGACCTGAGAGTACATAGACGACACATAGGACCTCTATCTACCAGACACGACAGACAGAATACTCAACCTGAGCTATTACTGTTGTCCCTGTTGTTGGTGTTCTCCCTCTACAATATGGACTCTACCTCCTCGTCCACATCCACCTAAAAATGTTGGTGACCAATGGGGTGAGACCCATGTCCCAATGAGAGATATAACTCTGCCAACAATATTATTATCACAGTTAAACAGTATAAAACTGGGCAGAGGATTCTTTTACATTAATAATAGGATTTATACATTGTTTAACCAGAGTAGAGCAATATCTTCTTTTGAAGCATTGTAGCTATATATGATAAAGCAGTAATTCATGTATTCATTTTATAAGGAATATGAAGAACATGTGTAACATCTATCCATTTAAGATGCATTAAAGAAATGTAACATCAACCAATGTTTTCTGTATTCAATCCTTAAACAAATACGCTACGCGGATGATTACATTTTACAATCACACTTATGCCCTGAGGAGATGAGGTATACCGCTCATGCCCCAGCTGACCACAGTTACGTAAAGCATCGGTATCATACAAGGTCAATGGAAGAGCCGATTGCCATGACCTCTGCCATCTTGGTCAGTGTGAGGCCACTAGCAGGACATCTCGTGTCAGCTGCAACTAGCTTACCAGGGTATACTGGTATCTTCACTATAGAGCTACAGCCGCAGCATGCACTCTCTTCAGGGAGACCACACAGCAATCCCTGGTATTCATCATCATCAGGAGATTATGATATATCCATCCTAAAATTATATTGAAGGAGATCTCACATCAATCCCTCATTAGGGCGTCTGGATATTCACGCCCATCGCCCCCACATATTCAAAAATATGTGCTCCAGGAAATCTCGTGGGAAGACCTGTTTCACCATTCAGCAGCTACTGACGCTGATGGATCTATGGTCAGGGCACTACATGATGAAATTCCACATGATTAATTAGGTGTATTACAATATCTTTTAGCATCAACCAAGTCTCAAACATGAATTATAACATATGTTACAAAGAAAGGTATAATACATTTATCAAGTACTTTTATAACCTTTGGAACACTTAGAATGCATAACACTTGAGATCTCAGTCCCTTATCACATTACTGGGAATTCTCATCCCTTAACATCATCATCACCATGATTACTAGATCTAGGTATTCAAACCATTAGTTTATTACTAAACATTGTTATCACTTATCAGGTAACTATTATCTCTAGGTCCTCAGACCAAGGTATACATGATACTTATTGCACAAGCATCTCACATGGCTCACAAGGCCCATTTAAATGTCTTGTCACCTCTCACTAGGCAATAATCATTCACATGGCTCACAAGGCCCATTAAACATCTTGTCACCTCTCACTAGGCAACAACTATTCACATTGCTCACAAGGCCCATTAAACATCTTGTCACCTCTCACTAGGCAACAACTATTCACATGGCTCACAAGGCCCATTAAACATCGTGTCACCTCTCACTAGGAAACATCTATTCACATGGCTCAAAAGGCCCATGAAACATCTTATCACCTCTCACTAGGCAACAAATATCTTTTAGGTCATCAGACCACATATACATTATACTTTTTATGCAAGTATTTAACATGTCTCACAAGACTTATGCAATAAGAGAAATACAACCTTCCCATTATTAGGGTTAGGGTTTCCCTTTATAGCTGAATAGGGTTTCAAGTTCACATTATCAATTCAAACCCTAATTCATTGCTCCACACATTTAGGAGCATACATTGATATCATAAGTATTCAATCATACTTATTTATTCTCATCATTTATCATTAAATGATTCTCAACACAAAGTATGAGTTTCTTTCTCATCCTCGCTAGGATATTGATTACATCATACTTTATTATCTTGGATTAATCCTTTCTCAAGGTGTGTTAGCCTACACTTATCAAAGTGCATTAAACTCATTATATCTCAATATAACAATTGACATGACACACTTCATGTGTTACTCATCTAAGTATATTGGATTTAAGGTGCATCAAGGTGTATCAACCTTGAGGTGTTGGATGTGATATTTATCATGCCTTGATGTATCACTTCCCTCATCACTTTTAACTTATTTAAGTTCATCAACTTATCTTGTATTAGGGTATTTCCCATCCTAATACTTTATGCACTAACTCATCACATTTATCCTGTAGTATATTGGCCATAAGTCACACACTTGAATTATCCAACTATCATCAAGTGATATGGACTCATCTCGAGTTAAGGCATATTGATATAGGGTAGACCATTATCAACCACTATAGGTGTTTCACCTATCAAAGTATTAACCACATCCTTACTTGGTGTTACACTCATCACTCCTAATAGTGTTTTACCCTCACCTTTACAAGATGTATCACGTTGAATCATGTATGTCAAGTTGAACACATGTATTGGGTTAGGTGTATATTGGGATAGACATAATCATATCCCTCATAACCTTACCCATCAAGATATCAACCTTACTAGTCATTTGGTGTATCACCTTCACCATACATGAGTGTAACGTCCTCACTTCTCTTGAAGATATTGGCCACACCATACTTTAGTGTATTCGTCATCACATGTTCTAGGGTATTAACCACCTTACCACTTTTGTCATCTAGTGTATTGGGTTACCCACCATATTGTTTTAGAGATGTGTGTTCAACATCATATCGTCCAAGAGGTGTATGCTTAACCCAATATCGGTTTAGAGTTATATGCTTACGTACCATATCACTTTAGAGGTGTATGTGTGCTTTACACCATATCGGGCAAAGAGGTGTGTGTGTGCTTCACACCATATCGGGTAAAGAGGTGTATGCTTGCTTAACATATCACTTTAGAGGTGTATGTGTGCTTACCATATCACTTTAGAGGTGTATGTGTGCTTCACACCATATCGGGCAAAGAGGTGTGTGTGCTTCACACTATATCGGGAAAAGAGGTGTATGCTTGCTTACCATATCACTTTAGAGGTGTATGTGTGCTTACCATATCACTTTAGAGGTGTATGTGTGCTTACCATATCACTTTAGAGGTGTATGTGTGTTTACCATATCAATTTAGAGGTGTAAGTGTGCTTTACACCATATCGGGCAAAGAGGTGTGTGTGTGCTTCACACCATATCAGGAAAAGAGGTGTATGCTTGACCTCATATCGTGAAAAGGTGTATACTACATCACCATATCGTCCAAGAAAGTATAAACTCATATCCATATCGTTTTAGCAGTGTAGGTACATCACCATATCGGGTTAGAGGTGCTTGCTTATGTGCTTGAACCCGATATCACTTTATAAGGTGATACCATCATCTTCAAGCTCTAGACCTTCATTCTACTTGTTCTAGTACAAGGATAACAGGTCTAAGGAACTACTAGAAATCATATATATATATAAAATATTCAAGAAAATTTTGGAATTGAAAGTATATCATCAATATAGCAAGAAAGATAGTGAATAATAACATGTTTGGGTTCAAGTTATATAACCCGCCTCAAGAACAACTTCAAATCTCCAAGCTCCAAAGCTTCATGCTCCTAAGGTTGAATATGACTTATTAAAAGTTCAAGGCTTGTTCACAACTCCTTCATATATAAGGAATCACCATAGTTAAGAACTTGGTGAAGAAGAAAAGAAAGGAAGATCATAACCCTAGATCCATGCTTCAATCCAAAGTTCGAAGATGATCATGGCCTTACCTTAGGGTTAAGATTTGAGCTCCTTCTTTCTCCTTAGCAACTTGCATGATACTTCACTACTCATGCAAGATATGCCCTCATTTTTGGTCGATATACCCTTCACTTGTGGCCAATATCACTTCATTTGGCCTATATCAACTTGTTATGGCTGATATCAACATGCTATGGCCAATATCACTTGCTATGGCCGATCCCAAGGCCTATGCATGATACCACTTCACCTATGCATGATACCAAGACTATGCACGATATATAAGAGCATGGAGGTGGTAGGATTCGAAAAGTTTCACTAAGGGGTGAAAGGAAGGGTATATATACTTAAGGTTCATGGGAGAGAGTGTAAGAGGTGTCATCACCTTACTACTAGTAGGTGCCACATGCCCATGCATGGATTGAAACATGTACTTGCATGCATTACATATTCATATTTCCATGCAAAATAAAAACTTGAGGATAATGCAAGGGATAAGGGTCGGCCCCTTTGGTTATCTTCTAGGACAAGCCACTTCCACTCACATTATTATATTCACAATTCAATGCAACCTTTTCCAAGGAAAGTTGCAAGCCGATATCCATTGCTTTATTGAGGTGATTAGCTCGTTTTTGCAAAGGAAAAGAGTTAACAACATGATATGGGGGTCTCCTCTTGGGCTCCTTGGCCGATAGGGACTCCCATTTAACACTACAACTCGATACACTCAATACAAGCTCAAATTAGGGTTTCCATTCAACCCCTTTCTTGGTCTTTTCATCACCAAGAATACTACCAATCATAAATGATTCAAACATGGTGCCTCATTCATTCTATCCCCTCTAAATGATACATATAGGAAGTAGGAACACTCTAGAGGTGGTAATTTTCATATCAACTCTACATTTTGGGTAAATTACAATTTGTACCAAAATTGGTGCACAAGGTACTAACATTATTCAAACAAGTTCAAACTTGGCATTTAGGGTTTCCACAAGCCACCACTTAGCATCATTATTTCTCTTATGATTCTAGAACACTTAAGGCACGTTCAACATGTGACATATTGCAATATAACCCCTTATCTTGGGTAAATTGTACTTTGGTCCAAAACAAAGGAACATTGCTCAAACAACATTCAATCAGGACCAAACTTGGAACATAAGTGTGTCACATGGTAACAAAACACCTTAGAGGATAATATTAAAGTTACAAGCAACTTACTTAGCCAAAATAAATAGGGTAACCTCATAACCCGGGTCAGGATCATTACAATGTTGACATAATTAATGCTACTCGCCAAGTGTGATATATAAATTGTTTGGGGTGGGTGTGGTCTGGTCAAGTCAGGTCTAACCCTAAAACCATAGACCAGACCATATACGTTGGTTTAAAAAAATTCTAAATCAAATTTGATTGCTAAAAGGATCTAGACCGAACTTAACTTGACCATTAAAATCTATCATGTTCAGTTAAATTCGGTTAAGTTCGGTCTAAAATTACTAATATCTAGCACATACGAGCTGCCTATTTAGACGAGGATCAACACAAAAATAGTTCAATGATAATTTGTTTCACTCTTGATGTCAAGTTATTGGTGTTCTTCAATAAAAGTCACTCTAATAGCATGAAATAAATTTTATTATATAAATTAGATGGATGTTTTATATACCACATGTAATAATAAATTTTAAATTATTGTAAAAAATGTATATATATCAGCTGCAAAATAAAATAAAAGTCATGGAAACACTAATAATATACTTAATGTTGGTGTCATCTGAAATATCTTATATACATCTATGAAATAATGACTAGAATAATTTTCTTGGGTATATATATAGACACACACATACATATATATGGAGTTGATCAAGTTCAATCTGATCGGTTAACCAGTTGCTCATACTATGATCATACCAGTTAAGGATGATATGAACACATTCCAAACCAAACTTGACTCTAATAACCATCCAAATCAGAATTAACCACACGGTCTGGTCAAGTTTTATTTGGTTTCACTACTACAGAATATGGATACATTGTCTGCTATTTTAGACATTTATCATCGGTTTTTAACTGACGACCAAGTGAGCGACGCTAAAATTGAACCATTTTTGTCAGTTAAAAAACTGACGATAAAAATTTTCATCGTTGGTTCTTTGTTACATAGGAACTAACGACCTAACTCCTGATGAGTGTTGCTTTGACCTTTCATTGTCAGTTGGTTATTAACAGATAACCAATGTCAAATAACTTATTGTCAGTTTTATCAGTGATAGAACATGAACAAATTTAGGTAAATCCCGTCAATTATTTGTAAATAACTGATGTAGAAATGATAGGTAGTCAGTTATTTACAAATAACTGATGAGAAATGTCTATGTTTTTTATATGACAGGTCTGCAGATCTGTTGTCCAGCATGCTAGCCTTTCTGGAGGTTGTTGTTCTTCAAAACTAAACATTCTAAAGAATAGCAGGCTCTCTACAATCATCTCATCTTAGAAATAGGCCGACACACCTGTAAAAAAAGATTTATACAAAGTAGGCACAAGCATGCCATATTCTATCATTTATTCACTTCAAATACACACAAATTCATGCACTCACAACTCAATTATTTTATTTCTCATCCACACTTTAATTTCATACATATATGCGCAAATAAGCATCATTCTCTTTCTCATGCCTTCACATTCAAATTCACAAACACATATGCACTTAACATTCTATTCACACTCACAAATACATATCAACATCAGCTGCCATCTCAGATTTTTAATTCACAATGTATAACAATTATATAACAAATACATATCAACATTTAATTCACAATCACAAATACATATCAAAAATATGACATCAAAGTTTGAACTACCAAAAAATTATCAATCAACTGTCAAGTTTTTCGTTCAACTCCACATTTTCGATGAAGCAGTATGCCCATTATTTGTGTAGGTCATTCAACTTCTCTAATGTATAGAGTTCACTATTCAAAAAAAATGCAAAGAGAATGAGACTTATAATTAGATTTACTTATTTGTATTATCAAATATGGCTACTTCATTAATATGATCCAAGACTTATAATTTACATTCTCTATATATTTGATATGTTCCATGTGAGTGACAATTGTCTGCATGTACAACATCATGTAATATGCACATGCACGACCATTGTCTTGTATAGGGACATGTAGATTTATAATTATGTTAATAAATGTAATTAAGCAGAGTTGGTCATATATTATGCAATTTGAATGAGAAAAGTATATACTTCAATACTCTTTCAAGTTATTGATTTCCTTTTATTAATTACTTTTCCTCCACCAGTTGGGAATGCTTTCACACCCCTATAAGTTAAATTAATAGATATCTTGTATTATTAAATTGTCATATGATGCAAATATTAAGAAATATGTTGGGCACCTAAAAGTTTTACTTACGTATGAATCTCCAATTTCATTCGGATGTCATCATTTGGTGATAGTTTTTCACTGAAGGATCAAAGAAATATACAGTCTAAGTCCCGGGATCAATCACTAACAAATACCAATGCCTATTTCTGAGTGAATAGAAGGCAAATAAAATAAAAATTCAATCAGACAACAAATTGTATTCATAGGTTAGGAATATGAACAATAAGACAAAAACTTACCTAACATTGAAGGGAGCTAATATCATGGTCTTGGAAGTACCAAAAAACTGCATCACATTAGTCACATATTCTTTGATGCCACTCGGATCTCTAAGTACATCGCTAATCAATGATGGTATTAGAAATATCACATTTGCTATTTCAAAGTCACGAGTCGCATGATATATATATATATATATATATATATATATATATATATATATATATATATATATATATGTATGTATGTATATAATCAATACTCAGTTTATATGTAGGAAACAATTTAAAAAATCCACATATAACAGGGTATTCACACTCACTGTATCCAAAGCTCTATCACTAATGTGTTCATCCAATCATACTTACATAGCTTAGAAATATTTGTCAACACTACAAAATTGTCCCATTACATACCTACATGTCCTCCCTAAGGCTGATCACAATGGTATATGTTTGGTCTATAGTGTCTAACCATCTTGTCAATGTCTTTCATTTAGGGTCTAAGGAGTCTAAAAACTCATGTGGAATAAAATGAGGGGGCAGAGGCTTCGGAACCTAGGGGGCTTCTTAGTTGTTGTAGGTTGCATGCATGTATTCTAATATTATCTTTCCATTATTATATATAAGTTTCAATATATATATTTTTCATGCCTGAAGAAATATAATGAGTCGTTTGGGCCACCTAGTAAATCCACTTTCTACATCTCCAGCTGTGGTGGCATCTGGGTGCTTGTATCAGAGAGGTATGTCGCTAATTCCGAAAAGGCACATAGGACATTCACACGATAGTAATCAGGGGGAAGGGGAATGTAACACTTGGGCCCACTGCCTAAGGCTCTAGTAGGGTTTCAGGAATGATGACTGGCCCCACAAACCACCACTAGCCTTAACTGCACACTTTGTCCACACTGACGCGCAAGCCAGGATCAACTTCCCGACTGGTCATCCATCCTAGTACTATTCCAAGCTGAGCACGCTTAACTATGGAGTTCTTTAGTGATGGGCTCCCGGAAAAGGAGATGCACCTTGGTGATATGGGTAGTCCAATCATTCCTTTTAAGATCATGTTATCTGAGGCCTCAAATCCTGGGATGTTACAATCTCCCCCGCTTAGACTCTTGACGTCCTCGTCAAGGCTTAACTACATGGCCTCATAATCTGACCCCATTTCAGTGCAGACCCACAATGGCCCATGGACACCCAGCTCCCGTCCACGGCTACTAGCGCAAGGGTGGCTCCATCTCGTCTCTACGGATAGCCCTTTCCAACTTTCCTGGACCGCACGGCTCAAGACTGGCATGCCACATGCCCATGTGGGCCCCACTTACTGGAGGGGTTATGGCTCTGATACCATTTGTAACGCCTGGGCCCACTGCCCAAGGCTCTAGCAGGGTTTCAGGAATGATGACTGGCCCCACAAACCACCACTAGCCTTAACTGCGCACTTTGTCCACACTGACACGCAAGCCAGGATCAACTTCCCGACTGGTCACCCATCCTAGTACTACTCCAAGCTGAGCACGCTTAACTATGGAGTTCTTTAGTGATGGGCTCCCGGAAAAGGAGGTGCACCTTGGTGATATGGGTAGTCTAATCATTCCTTTTAAGATCATGTTATCCGAGGCCTCAAATCCTAGGATGTTACAGGGAATACCATGAACCACATCAGTGATAGAAGCCTCAACATCTGCCATGATGTCGCCTACTGGAGAATAAATGGTAAGAAGATAATTTATGGTTACTTAAAATTTTATGAAACACAATTTAATTTGACAAACATAAATATTGACTTGAGAGATTATGTATATAAATTTACTTGAATTTGAATCTTACCTCGTTTGTTCAATGCAGTTTGAAGGACTACTCCCACTGTATTTTGTGGATGAGTGATGAATAGGTCATGTGATTGCTAGAGAATCTTGCACCTCCGGAGAATCTATATATTTTTCCAAGACTACATCTACAATTCTTTGCACATACTCTTGGTCTACTTGCCCTTTCTTGTCTTGTTTGTACTTATGTTGGGATGCACCAAAAAAATCCCATACCCAACTCTAACATCTCTAACATGTCCAGGATGCTCTTCTGTCCCTAGAAGAACTGTTAATTCATCATGTGTGTCTTGAAGGGTGAACTTGCCCTCTTTTTCTTGGGTAGCCAACTCCAACTAATTATAATAAAAAACTGACTAATCAATAAAGCTTAACGATCCACTGAAAAAAGAATATGGTCATTATTGTGAGACCAAGAAATTTACCCTTTTTTATTTGCCACCTCCTATGTTGATTGGATGGGGATATCCAATTTTTTTTCTCCTCGCATCTATCCACTCAATACAGTGAGGCAACCATCCAAAAACACTAGAAGACTCCGCAGCAGAAGGAGTAGAAGTAGAAGGCCCTTATTGTTACCCTTGCTCTTGCTCTTGCTCTTGATCTTGCTCTTATCCTTTCTCTTCCCCTTTCTCTTTCTCTCGTTGTAGCTCTTGTTGTTGTTCAATCTCTCTCATCAGACGGCGTTCCCAATAGCCACATGAACCCAACCGGTGGTTGTGCACATACTTGTCACACTTGTCTTTTTGAGCTTCGTGAAGGGTCTGATTAATTCATATAAGTATTGTTAAGTAACCATAAGAAATCATAAAAATATAATTAATGCAATACCTATAACACATCTATTTGTCTCCGTCAAACAAACTCCTTCCAACCATCTTGATTGATATAGTCCCGTGTATGCCAGTGTTCCTTCTTGTCTCCAAAGACATAGTCTCTTGTGAGGATTGTCCGCCAATCTATATGTCTTCTCCCCACTGGTTGCCTAATAGACTTGCAATGTAGCTTTTCTACAAGTTCATACCGGCCCTAAAAAGGTTCAACATTTTGATATTGTTTAGAAATGTTAAAATAAAGAATAGGAAAATGACTATAAAAATGTAACTACATTTATCTCACCTCTAACTCCCTCCAGATGAGGTCTTTGTGGACCATACTCACTTGTCTCCAATCCTCAACAAGGAGAGGCACTTTGCTTCAATCAAGGATCCCACAGTAGTTGACAAACTATTCAGTAAACGGCATCCCTGCTTCATTGAATTCAATGACGTCCTTCCTCCCTTGCCTAATTGTGACATCTTTCTCCGCATTTATCCCTCTAACTCCCTTACATTTTAGTTTATCATCACCATCAACACCCTAGTCAGGATACTCAGGATCCTCATGCTCGGGATCACTGTGCTCCTAGTTAGATTCCATCTATAAAATCAAAAGTAAACACATGAAAAAAAAGTCAGTTCACACTATAAAAAGTCAGATCACATACAAAAGTCAATACTATAAAAAGTCAGATCATCACATATGTCTAAACTCTGTATAGTCATATTCCCATATGTCTTCAATGACACCGTATAAGACATCTTTCCTTCATGTGGACCCTTATCCTTGACACTATAAAAATATAATGAAGACGCTTGAAGGGTGACCTAATATTTTGGATGACACTTTTATCATCTTGATGTTTTGTGTAGTATGAAAATCCATTTATGTCAAAACCTTTATAAGATGTAATGTGGTCTTTGGCTTATAAGCTATCCATTTCATAGTTGCTAAAACATTATTTGGTATTTGAGATAGTTGATTGAATACTTTCTTTTCAAACCACCTAATAAATATTTGATTATGCTCTCTAGCAATCCACATTGAACTAGCTGGGGGATAACTTGTCTTGAGCTCCTTAGTGTGTTCATTGATATAAATATCCACATAATCAATGTTGTATAAAACATACAAGTGTACTTGTTCCCACTACCCATGACTGATATTAATATGTTGTTCTCCCAAAATACCTTTACCGGATAAACACCAGGGTTCACAACATTAGCAAGAGTTTTGTTGCAACTAAAAAAAGTCCTTGCAAAATTACATAAACTCCCTAGCAATATATCCCGCAATGATATTCCCTTAGGGGCGATAATGGTTCTGAACCTCACATTTAAAACACTCATGTACTGCTCAAAAGGATACATCCAATGAAAGAAAACTAGACCCAACATTTTCACTTCCCTAGTCAAATGGACAACTAGATGATATAAAAGAATAAGGGGGGAAATATTGCTCAAATAGACACAGGGTAACAACCACTTTTCTTTGCAACTTATCTAGAATCTCTAGATCAATTACTTTTCTGCATGGAGTGTTAAAGAAGAAGCAACTAGTGATTGTAAACCTTACATGATTAGGAAGGATAGATTGAATAGCCACATGCAATACATGTCGCATTAGAGTGTGACAATTATGAGATTTAAGATCTATCAGCTTCAGATCCTTCATTGATACGAATCTATGGATATTGGTTGGGTATCCCTATGGTACCTTAACATAATGCAAGCACTTGCAAAAAGTTCTCTTCTCCTTTGTAGACAAGGTGTAACAAGCAGGAGGTAGATATATGTGGTGACCTTTGATAACTTATTTTGTTAATTCTTTCCTTATATCCATTTCATGTAGGCCCCTTCTAAATTTGATGCCATCTTTAGTCTTACTGGGTATATTCAACAAAGTGTCAATAATGTTATCACAAACATTTTTCTCAAGATGCATGACATTGGTACAATGTCAAACTGTCAAAGAACTCCAATAAGGAAGATCCCTAAATATCGACCTCTTTTTGAATAAAGACTTTTCACCTATGGTAGTAGTACATGGTCTCTACCAAAATGATTTACAATGTTATTTACTCTTGCATAAACATCCTCCCATAACATAGGTTTAGGGACACTCTATTACTCAATTGATCCATCGAATGTTTTGTACAACTTTTTGGTAAGGATGCACATTTGGCATAAACCTTTGATGATCAAGATATACAGTCTTACCATCATATTTTATAGTCTGATAGAATTTGTATTTTCCTCACATATAAGGCACGCCTTGGTTCCTTTGACGTTGTAACTAGACAAGTTCCCATAAGCAGGATAGTCATTAATAATGCAAAATAGCATAGCATAAATTAAACATCTCTCTGCGTAAAGCTTCATAAGTCAATGAACCTTCTCCCCATAGTTTGTTTAGGTCATCAATCAGAGGTCAAGGTAAACATCAATATCATTACCAGGTTGTTTGGGGACCAATATCAACAATGACAACATGACATATTTATTCTTCATACTCAACTACGGAGGAAGATTATATACAACAATCATGACCTGCCAAGTACTATGTTGGCTGCTTAATGTTCCATATGGATTCATCTCGTTAGTAAAAAGTCCAAGCCATAAATTCTTGGCTTCTCCACCAAATTCAGGATATAATAAATCAATCTCCTTTCATTTTAGAGAATCAAATGCATGTCATAGCATACCATTGTTGTTTTTCTTTACCTCTGCATGCCAAGATAAATTTTGTGCATCTATGATATTAGCAAACTGGCATTAAAGCCATGGTATTATAGGTAGACACCACATAACCTTGGTAGGTGACTCAGTTTTTATCTTACCCGATGTTTTCCTTTTTTGTACCTAAAGGTCCCACATTTGGGACATTCTTTCAGATCGATATAGTCCTTTTGAAATAGCACACAGTCATTCAGACATGCATGTACCGTCTTAGCCTCCATTCCCATTAGGCACAACATCTTTTTTTATTTGTATGTTGAGATTGAAAGCTTGTTGCATTTAGGGAGAATTTCTTTCAACAAAGACAACAGAGAAGTGAAGCTTTTGTCGCTCCATCTATTGTTAGCCTTCAAAGTATACAATCTCAACACAATGCTCAACTTCATAAACTTAGTATAACCTAAATATAATGGTTTCTCAACATCATGCACAACATTTCTAAATAAGGGAGGTAGCTTTGTAATATTTACCCCATGACTATCTAGCATCACATCAACCATGTTTGTTGGAATTGGTTCATTCTCATCAACGTTGTCAACCGTTTCTTCTTGGACACAACTACCACTACCAACATCTGTTGATCTAATAATAGGAATCTCTCCATTCCAGTACCATTTTATATAGCCATGTACAATCTCATTGCACATGCCATGATCTTTGATCGCGTCAACAATGTCAACTTTCATGTTGTTACTATAATTCCTACTGGGGCAATAGAACCTATCTCTAGGTTGTTTTCTATGTAACTCTGCAAATCTTACATACTCATCAAGACCATTAATAAACTCTGGAGTGTAGCGATTTTGTTTAGACATCTATGATCAATCCATTTCTATATGATCAGATGGGAGACGAGTAGCTCATTAGTTTCTAGATTGTAAGTTAATTTCAAGAAAAAAATATGTTTTGAATAATTGAGCCCTAATTATCTAGTAGCATTCACATTCATGAATGTGTACCCCCTATCCTTTCTTGATCACTTCGTCTCACTAGTAAGTAATGGGTGTTCGATTTCAATAAATTTCAGCAACATTCACCCGCATTTCTCCAAATACATCAATGTAGATGAGCAAATACCCACCTACATATGTATCCAGAGAACAAAAGGGGAAATGTTGTCAAAATTTATTGAAATTGAACACACATTATACACTTACATCCTAAGTGAGATGAAGTGCTCAAAATAGTCCCAGATCGAGGACTGCCCAACGTTTACTCCTAATGAGTAAATCTTGAATGGGTTTCTAGGCCAACAACATGGTTTAGGAATTAAGTATTTGAATATAGTTTTTATAGGTTACATTTATATACTAGTGTTTACATATTAGGGTTAGAAATCATTGGTTTATATATTATGTGTTACATCATACTTCTTAGGTTCATCTAGACCTAGAATGACACATCATAACTACTATTAGAATCATACAATTAGGGTTTTATGATCTTTGTTTGAACTGTCATAAGATTTGAGCGATCCTAGTCAACATATGCATCAACATTGTCATAACTAGTCATGTAGGGTCATTATCATGCAAGGCTGCAATCATTCAAGTTTAAGCTAGATCAAGTAATATTTGGTGTCATATTAGATCATCAAGATACTGATTTGAAGTAAATCTAGTTACTAACATGTGCATTAGGTCACCATTCAAGTCAAGTAATCATCTTAGGGCACAAGAACATGATAAGTTATTGATTTGCATGACCACATGATCATTTTGCACTAAGCATTTTAGATTCAATACAAAAACAAAGGAGAATAGGGCCAACCTCGCCGATCAGAGGAGAGAGTAGCAAAAATAGTTGGAAGAGAAGAGAGCAACAATGACGACAACAGAGGAGAGAGCAGTAGCCAATACAGGAGAGAGCAATAGATAGCAATGGAGATAGTAGTAGTAGTGACGACAAAGGAGAGAGAAGCAACATATGGAGGAGAGAGCATCATTTGCGACTGTAACTAAAAGATGCACTAGAGTTGTCAAGGGGGCGGTAGTAGCAGCGCGAGGCGTCGACGGTGGTGGCAGCAGAAGAGGGGAAATCGCTGAAGCGAGTAGTTCCAGAGAAATGTGGGTAGGGAAAGAGGGGTTTCTTGTAGGTTAAGTAATACCTACCCCGTGGGTTATTTTAAAAGCTGACGACATTGAGTATAGGTCTTTGGTTAAAAACCTAAAGCCATTGACAAAATAGGTACATTCTTTGTTGTTTGTCAGTCGAAAATAGACAACTAAATCAACATCCTAAATGAAACCCAATGATACCAACGTCGTTGGTTCTGCTGACCAAAACCAAATAGAAACTAAGGTGGGGTTGAAAAAATTTTCACGGGAATCATGGTACATAAACCTTTCTCGTCGGTCCTTGTTGGTACAACCAACAAGAAATACCCATTGATTTTCACAGGACACATAGCACATACACCACTTTATACCGTCAGTTATTATTAATAGAACCGATGATATAGGTATTTGAAGGCAAATGAAATGACTCACAAAAAATTTACACGAAACTAAACATTCGTGGGCGATATCTAGCGTCAGTTTTCTTTATAAGCGACAGACGATAAAAAGAAAATGCAACACATATTTTTTCAGCTTCCTAAACTGTGATAGTTATCTTTATGGAATTGAAGCTAAAGATAACACTGTCAGTTTTGATTGAAAAAATAATCAATGTAATATTTTATAATAGTAGTGTTTAATGGTTAAACTTGATTTCCTCTCAACCCTATAAAATTTTGAGGTCAACTTGATTTTTCCTATAGGGATGTGACTTTGGTACACGATGAACAAAAAGTATGGAAGGAGAGAGGAAAAGGGAGGGGAAGGGGAAATGAATATTAAGAGAGAAAATTATTGTTTAGTTATATTTTTGGAAGGGGACAATATGCCCAATGAATTTTGATCATACACTCCACCATGGGTTATAGAAGTCAAGGGATCAGATGTTGTGGGCATAGAGGCAGACACAGAGGATGAATATAGAGGAGTTGGAATGGGAAGGAAGAGGGGCTGAAGTAAAATATTAAACAAATGATTTGTTACATGAGTATAGGGAAATGAAAATTCTCAAATAAACTCACCCCATATAAGTGTTATTTACTTTGATTAAAATAGTAGGTAAACATAAAGAAATTTTTTTCTCTATATTAGCAAGTGACGACGAATCAGATTTATATAAAAATATATGACATAATAAACTTTTAATTTGAGGGAAGTAAATAAATAATTAGTTAAAAACTATTTACATGGGATGTTCCAAATTATTTGTATCAAAATTTATTGAAAGGAAAATAGTTTTTGGAAGAAAAAGTACTTTTATGGAAATTATTAAATTGATCGAAACAAAATTTTGGAAGAAAGAAATATTATTTTATTATAGAAGTCCATTATTTGGATAAAAGTAAATTTGATAGAGCAAATTGCTCACTTGGGTGGAAACAACATTCATGTATAAATCAACCCTTTCAGTAATTATTTAGTTATAAGGAAAAAAATCTTAAGTGATATTTTATTTGGAGAGAAATGATATATTTGGATTCGAATCATTGTCACAAAAGGGAATAGAATTCTTGGCTAGGAAATTTGTTTGAAGTTATATAAATTTTAGAAAGAAGTTTTATAATTAGAAATTGGAAATAAATACTAACAGTGGATAAAGTTTAGCTTAAAAAAAGATAATATCATCTAGTGAGAACAAAATTACATAGAGGGAAATAAAAAATAGAAATAGTTACTAGAGGGAAACAAAATTCTGATAGAAAAGTAATATTTATTGGTAAAAAAATTCAAGGGAAATATACTAAGGTGTATAGAAGAAAAATATTAGAGAAAGACTTTTGTTTAAATGACTAGATAATAAGTGGAGAAACAAAGTTTTTAAGGAAAAAAATTCTCAGCCATTCACCATTCTCTCTATGGGGATAAAAGTACACCACATTTTTCTTTGAATCTATATAGAAAAGTTTTCCTTTCCTAACACCATGCTAACCAAACAACACTTCTATTTTTTCCAGAATTCCCCTTGTTGTGATTCACCACGTAACAAACACATTTTCTAAGAGAAATACACTTCCTCTATAGGTGTTCTAGATACCAAAGGTACAATGAGATATCTTAGAGGTAAAGAGCTTGATATTGAACTTGTCTTGGATTGGATTAATGTTAGAACATCAATTTGGCCACATGTTCATGGCTGGATCTAAAGCCATTGCAATGTTTAATTTCCATTTCAATTTCTCCACTTTTCTATCAAAACCCCAAATTCTCACGTTGCCTTCTCTCAAGTCGATTAAGGTTGGTTTTGGATAAGGATTACTTAGACTCGCATTAAGTTGAAAACTATAGTGTGATTCTTCACTATAACTTATATTTTATTGTAGTTAAAAGATAGTTTGAAACTATAGTCATTTTTTAGAAAGCCACTCGATTTGAGAATTTAATTGAAGTCTAGAGGTATACACAATTAGAAATTTGTTGAATCAAAATGAGGCAAATCCATATTGTATTCTAGTTATACGGTTTCTATTATCGTGTGTAGATTAGTCCTTGCATTGTACATGGAAGTGTTCCTTATTTGATGTGGGCAAGGGTTTCTTGTACTAGGTAAGAGAACGTTCTTTTCATTATGCGAGAAAGGATCCCTAATATGGAAATTAAATCCAATCTACCTCCTTTCATACTAGTAGCTAGGGTCAAAATTCTATTCCTATGTGAGGAATATTCCTTCATCATGTCTGATGTGGGTAGGGTTTCTTGTACTATGTAAGAAACCATTTCTCTCATTATGCAAGAAAGGATTCTCACATGGAAATTCAATCCACTCTACCTCCTTTGATACTAGTATCTTGGGTCAAAATTATAGTCCTATGTGAGGAATATTCCTTCATCTAAGATGGAAGACCCAATCCTAGTATTTACGGTCTTCAGATAAACTTTCGCTTCTAATACACGTACAACGTCTCTATCTCTGCCCCTCAAATATATGTAAGTGCTTTGACATATAGAAGTTGTAGCATGAAAGGTCATGTTATCTCATTGAGATCGTCATCTTTCCTCTCAGGCACATGTTTGAGACACATGGAATACTTAGATAATTATGTTGTTCTAACAAACCTTCGTCTTAATACCCGAGAATGCTTGGATGCATCAGAACTATAGCTTGAGAACCTTAATTGACTCATTGCAAGTGGAACCTTGTCTTTCTCTTATCACTTGAGAAACACGGTCACATCAAGATCACACATGTTATTTATAGTAACTCCATTATTTTAATAGACACCTTCAACCACAAGATATAAATCTACCAAAGTTGTAGATACAAATATCATTGACCCATAACTCCATCAAAATTCTAATATATAAAACTACAAGAAACCATATGGCTATAAAAACATAAACATGTAGGTGTGACATTAAAAGGTTATCTAGTCTCTCTCTCTCTCTCGATATATATATATATATATATATATATATTCTACTTCATTTTTCTCTAAAACTCCTTTTTGATTCTCTCATAAATATTTATATCTATTTCACTATTCTTTATTTTATGTGAACAATTCCATCTCTTTCAAATAGTGTTGCCTAAATATAACATCTTCTTAAGATCCCTCCTTTTCAAATCCACTATCTTCTCACTATTTTAAAATTTTAATTTGGATTTTATGTCAATTTGTAAGAGTATGGGGTTTGTTATCCCTTCCTAATCGTAAAAAGGTGTCTTATACGCCTCTATAGTCTATTTTCCTACTTTTATCACGTTCTGGAGTCTTCAAAGAGTTTTCTTCGTTTTTATGGCTTAAAAATGTAAAGTGGATTCCTTTTTTTGTGTATCTTGCCAAAACATGCCTCCACAAATGCACAAATTGGGTATTGGTAAATTTTCTTGGGATTAGTTAACATGCTATATGATTTAGATTGATCTTAGAAATTCGTTACACTTTTGAGCATTTGTTTGTGTGTCATTTTCTATTTGATCAATTTCACTTGGCCTATGAGAAATTGATCTATGTGTTTTGCATTTTTATGAGGTTAAGTGAGAAAGCCATGAGTTATTTGATATTAAAACAACACTTAATCTTTACTCTTCTTCTATTATTACAGTAATTTTATAGGTTGTTGTGTCTCATTATAAAATAAAGGGAATACTAGCAATTCCCTTTGTATATACCAACTTGTATGTATAAACACATAAACCTATAATGTTTATTATATTTGGAAGGAAATAAAGTTCATGACATTAGATTATCATCTTATTTGAAAACCTATAAGCTTCAAAATTTACAAACACCAAAAAGATACACTTTATGATTCATCATGTAAATTTCATTAATCCCATTATTGAAGTTCCCTAATAAAAGACCTCTTCCTCACTTGAAAACCAAGATTACTTTCAAAAAATTTAATCATAATAAACCATGTAGTGGCATAGACAATCTTTGCTAGTTGAGGATAAAAACGGGGTTAATGTTATTATTCTTAAAACAATGTAAATGGATTTAGTTAGAAAGAAAATGGGATTCCTTCAAGAATAAGCAAGTATTTATGTGCCATAGTGGACTAAAGAAATATCACATTTGCTTTAAATTACAACACCTACAGTTGAGATTCTAGACTTTTGCAAAATCATTCTAAGATCATGTATATGGCCATGATTTCCTTGTTATTCACTCATCTAGTCTTGAAGATTTGAATAATTAGAGGAGAGTGTTATCGTTATGACCGCATCTAAGCATAGTTGGTAAACTAAGGTTTAACTGGATGATTACATTCTTAGTTAGAATGATCATTGCTTAAACATGATTAAGGATGGTAGCTCAATTATGATGTTTTAAACATAATGAAAACTCCAAACATGTTATCATTTTAACTAATTACGGTTTGAGAACTATAAGTCCTTGTCTGCTAAAATTAGGATTTATTCTTAGCACACCCGTACTGGGGTGAGACAAGTGAGGTGATAAAAAGAAAGTGAAATTGGGAATTGGAGTCTTGGTTAGAATGGTCGTGGTGGGTAGCATGACCGTGGTGGTTGCACATGCATTCTAAACCACACATCTATTTTGGAAGAAATAGAAGTGTTGAGAATTTTTGTACTTGAATCTGCTGGAACCAAGGTATCACACCTGTGGTAAGAGCATGGTCGTGTTAGTTGGCATGGCCATGGTAGCTTGCACGGTCGTTCTGGATGTCTCTGGCATTTTGTTCTTCTGTGACTATTATGCAAACTGCAGGATAGGAGTGCACTAATTGATTTTTATTAATTTATTAGAACCTCATAATAATGGAGAATGGAAACTCAATGATTAACAACGTGCTAATTTTTCATAATTTTTGGAGAAAGTTTGACATGTTAAGTAAACAAATTACAGTAACATTTTTATCATAGAAAAATCTGCTAAAATAAAAGAAAGTATAGTGAGGGGTCAATTTGCAAATTACCAAACCACCTCAATTGATCTTTATGATCAAACTAATACACTAGGAGCTCTCATAATTCATTCCATAGAAATGAAATCCTAGAGAGAGAGGTAGAGTTAGGATTTGAGAGGAGAAAGTGGTAGAATTGTTGATCTAGGGTTATTGCATCCTAGAATTGATAATATCAAGTAAGTTTGTTATCTCTATATAGGTTTCTTGGTGATTCTTCTCTTGCATATCAAGATTCCATACCTCCTCTGATTTGATTTGGAATGATATCAAATCCCTCCTTTTTCTCACTCTTTCTCCATAATTCTCCATTCCTTGGGGTTGCAAGTTGAAAGGAAGAAGAAATCGATGATTTGCTAGGGTTTTGATATGGATTCGAGAATTTCATAGATGGGCTGCATTTTTAAGTGTTTTCACACTTTAGGGTGAATGGAAACTTCCTTCAAATAGTAGATTACATGAGATTGGATTAAATCCACATTAATATGATACTCCTTTGTATGTGACTACAAACCCTAAACTGTCTTTCAGTTCTAGCTTTTGAAAGATGATATGAAATGGATTTTTTCTCTATTGTGATGAATTTTAGATGATAAAATTGTATTAGAAATGGATACAAATCATAAAAAATATAATTCCTTAAGTTATTGCAGAGGTTATAAGAATATAGAGAACCTAGGGTTTTTGGCTATATCTAAAATTTGTTGTATGACTGAATAAAGAAGTTTGCCTGTTTGAATCTCTTTCTTTATGAATGATTATTTTATTAGAATGTGTAGTACATATATGTCAGATAATTTCTTGGATTTCATTTGATGTTATCAGTGTTTTCTTGATATATCAGTAAAGAGGGTGAATCTCTAAATGAATGGAAAGTTAGATGTTTACAAAAAGACATCATGAAGTTCAATTGATGTGATTCTTTTATCGTTATAAATTCATTTATTCAAGGATATTCTTGATGCATGATATTTTAGTGGATGGCATGGAAACCCTAGTTCAATTCATTATAGGGTTTCTTATATATGCTTCGTTGTATGTGAATTGTTGAAAGCAATCTTTATCCAGTGAATGTTTATGACACATTAATCCTTATGCAAGTCATGTGATAAGTGAATGAGGCAAATGAAACTCTAAGGATAGGATGTTTAGTGAATCAAGTATTATGATATCAATGTTTTTCAATATAAGATGTGGTGATGCTTAATAGTTTAATTTGTGGTAAATATCATAGATGATAAATGAAATAAGTTGTTTACAAATCTAAACTAAGAAATGTTGATGTATTTATTGAATCGTAAAGTTAATGAGTAAATTAGACATCTAGATGCCCTAACACTGTAGAATACTTCATAGGAGGCATGCGATGTGAGGAGGAACATGCTTCCTGACTAGAGGTCTCACATAGGTTGAGGTAAGCAGGAGCACACCAGTAGGGTGTGGGGGTCTAAGCCAATGAGGGTGGACTCCTTAATTGATTTGTATCCAACACCAAATGGGGCTTCCGGTGGTACCTGATTTCTGAGTTGTGGCGATAAGTGGACATCTTTGGTAGGTCCACTGGTGCACAACAAGCCTGAGGGTTTTGACTCCCCACCTGAGTACCCAGGTTGAGAGGAGGAGTCTGAGATATTTGACCACTCCCATTATTCGGCGAGAGCCAAATGTGGTGAGGCCCGTTGTAGGGGTCTTACTCAAGAGATAGGCTTAGGAACCCAAACATGCTTTGAAGCCTTGTACAATGAGATCACATCTTTCTATGATGCTTTGACATGTTGTGATACACCTCATGTGGGTTCAGGGCACAATAAGATGAATGAGAGATTAATCAAGTGTGTGTAGTTATTTAATTATTCCTTATATGTTTCTGAATTGCTTATTACTTTGTGATTGCTTAAAAATGTTCAATGATTGATTTACTCTTTATAGTCATCTAGAGTAACCTGCCATACATATTTTTGTGAATGATTAGTCCCTTTTGTAGCTTGCTTTTGTTACTACTTGATATCAGTTTCTCAACAATGTGTATGTAATTATATAAGTTTTTTAAACTATTTCTTTGAAGTACTCATTGACTGAGCAAGTAGGATCACCCCTCTACTCCCAATTTTTAGGGAAACCATGTGGATTTGAAGAATGTCAATGCTAGAGTAGATTTTCCACAAAAACTAAGTATTGGATTAGTCGAGTTCAGCCGATCGTTGTCACTTTAGGTCCTTGTATAGAGGTGAGAGAGTTGTAAATGATGATGTGTATCTTTTTTTCCTTAACAATAGAGAATGTATTCTATTATCATGTCATATGTACATGGAAGTGTGAGAAACATAATGAATGTTAAGAAATGTATAATTATTGTTGAAATTACATTTGAGTAATCAAGTTTTAGTTCCCCTTGTAAAGTTGTTTATCTGATTAAATGTCAGTAAACAAAGAGTTTGAAAAAAAAGTCAACGGTGATGCTTGTATTATGTTTTATTCCTCAACTTATAACCTAATATCATGATTAGTGGTTCTTGTGATATGTGGGAGTAACATTTATTTTTAATAGTGAATTTATAATATGAACTGTGTAGGAGAAAAGCATGTTAGTGGAGAAGGAAGAAGTAACAAGTATTCATGTGTGGAAATAATTTTATGTTATACGAGAACTATGGTACAAAATATATTTCTATACATTTGGTGATTTCTTATTAGACCATTAAGAACTCTTTGTGTAACACCCAAAATTGGGTCTGTAGGAATTGGTATTTCAAAATATGAAATGTAGTTTAAAGTATATGTTGCTAGAGAAATTGAATGGTATTGAACTATTTGAAACGTGGTTTTTGTCGTAAAGAACCTAAACTAAATTGTTAATATTGAAGTATTTTAGGGTTGATACAAATCAAACTAGAATTAAATTAATATAATAAACCTCGATTTTGGTGACAGTTAGAGTCCATTTGGCCCATCAATTCTTTGTTTCACCTTAATTTGTTAATGTTAAGTTATATGAAAAATTAGGGTTCGTTAATAAAACATTTTTAGAGAATGAATATGTCTGGAGAAATTTCATATAGGTAGAAGAGTTTCTTATGAACTTATGGTTAAATTATGAGACTAAATGGACATAATTAGTATCTTAGGGAAAATATAAAAGAAATAAGAGGGAATGCAACTATAGAGAAGGTTTTAAGAGTGTAAACATGTTGTTTTCCATTGTATGTGATGGCTCAATGGAGGTGTGCATATTATGTTGTTATGTTTAAAATATGAGATAAAATGGACATCATTAGTAGAGTAAGGAAAATATAAAATAAATAAGAGGGGTTGAAATTATAGAGGTGGTTGTTGTTTTCCATCATATGCACTGGTTCAGTGGAGGTATGACCATATCACTTGAAATGGTGCCTTGCCTAAGAGGGAAATATCCTACCTATAACAAGAGGCTGAGTTGTGCCTCTTTACCCCATCTTATATAGGGAGGATCTAGTTGTGGCACCACAAAAGGAATAAATGGGAAAGTATCCCAAAATATAAGCATATGAGGTATTTCCCTAGTCCAAACCAGTTTGGAAAAAAGAGGAAACATCACATACCTCTATTTTACATATAAGATGGAATAGAAATACACTATAGAACATGATATATCACCCTAAGAGAAAAGTAGATTGTGATAGTGAAATTATAGAAAGGGGGAATGAGAGGGAACATGATAAGACATCATAGAATGCAACAACAAAGGCTCACCAGAATAGTGAATACAATAGCAACATTAGACGTAGATATAAAATCCATGTGAAGTGAGGAAGATGAAGAAATCAAAAGAGGGATAACGGTGTGGGAATGTAGATATGTAATTCCAAAATCAATGGTCATAATTCTTTGGAATAGGTAAACCTTAAAAATTCAAATCTTATTATCAATATGTCTAAAAAAAATTCTATGATGTAAAATGAAGTCTATTAAAGTATACTATGATATTATTGTTGATGTAACACAAAGAAGTCATTATTTGTATTATATCATGCCACAATTCTAAAAAAGTACATAATAGTATATTGGTGGTAAAAAGTAGTAGCTACTTATAAGGATCGAATAAGTTAATAGTATAGTATTTATATAATATACCTAGGATGTATGTTTTGATATATTAGTTTTCATATTATACTAGTGATTTGACCAAAAATACTAGAAGGTGTTTTCTTTACAAGAATTATATAATAATACAATAAATGGTAACAAAGTGACTAAAACATCTTTTCCTATGTCATACCATAAACCATTATTACACTAGATGAACTTTAGAGGTGAAATCACTTATTTTATTAAAATAGTAGGTGTATGATGGTAAGATAAAATAAACATATTTTTAATAAGATTGAAAATTATGAAAGTCTAAAATAGGTGATGTATTAATGGAGATTAACTCCACTTAGTCCTGACATCTCTATTTTGATTTTTACCTAATGTATTTGCATTTTTTAGTATCAAGGACATATTGATTATAATATAGATGCTATGCATTATCACGTGATGCAAGATTGGGTTTAGGATGATAGACAAAGTAAAATATCAAAACAAGAGGTACACCCTCATCTAATAGAGATACAAAGGAGTTCAGGAAGACCTTTGAATTCCTATGTCATGTAGGTGCAACAAATTTCCTAGGAACAACAAACCTAGTAGATGTAGAGTTAGTTGACATATTTAAAATACTAATATACTCAACGAACATAAAATTAGATATGTGATATATCTTCTCTAGGGTAGTGCAAGGCACTAGTGTATAATGAAGGAGTCCAAGAAACTAGAACAATACCTTATCTGGACCTACTTTAACAGGAAATTTGGAGATGCTACTTTCCTTGATCGTAAATGTGGGATAAGATCAGACAATTGGAGAACCTTCATCATAATATCATGCTAGTCATTGAATATGAAGTACAATTCATGAGCCTATTACAATATTGTCCACAATTGTCATTGATAGATGAAGACAAGATAAGACATGTTGGTGATGGACTCGGCATGTAAATTCAATACCAGGTAGTGGTAATAGAACCCCAAGATAAATTATCCACCTTGTTGAAACAAATAGAAGAATTGATAGGTGAGACAATGTGAAACATTATTTTTAATCGCACAAGAGGCAAAAAGCTTATTACAACTATTAAGGAGGAAGTTTTTCATGGTTTAAAACCCTAAACCCAAACCGCATGTTAGAATCTTATAGAGAATCATGGTAAGAGGTATTTTTATAGTGCACTTCATTCTTATATTGCATAAACAATTCCTTTATTTTACAAGTAAATGTTTAATTATTGTGGGGGCCATAGGATACTAGAAATAAGACAAGTAAATGGGAATCTACTACAGAAATATGAAAATTGACCTAAAAATGAGATCATCTATTAGAATTCCCATGGAATTTAGATTTGTGAAACATGTCTTTAGTCATCAAGATCCATATCAAGGATTTGCAGAAGTATATTAATCATGAAAATAAAGCATGCCAATACAAATGCATTGGAATACTTGTTTAGATGATACATTAGCATACAAAATAGTTATGCCTAGTAGTAATATTAGACATACTACAAATATAGAATTAGAGTGAGATTAACATTAAGTGTAATCTTTTAGCTTCATTATGTCTTTCCATTATATTTATAAGCTATGGACATATTTATCACAAATATGATGTCCTATTCTCACACCACCTTAATCCTTGTCTGGTTCAGGATCAAGATTCTATATTCAGGGATGGGTTAGTCAAAATATCTGGATTAGTCTGATCGAGATCCAGTCTAATTTTGTTTGACAGCCTAATTGGCACCTAGATTGAATTGGTCTCCTTTTCAATGTTGCACATAGAAAAATAGTATATAAGACAGAATTAAATTTGGAATAGGCTTTCTAATCCTATTAAAAGTAGGGTTGTGTTGGTCTAGACCATATGATTATGGTATCCCAAATAGACCATGTTAGTTCAGTTTTTTCCAAACAACACAGGATTGGATCTTGACTGATCTAGTAAGGATCTACGCCTACGTGATGAAAAAAGACATAGATATATCTAGATAATATCCTAGACCAAACACCCCCTTATGATTTAGAGTAAAATCTAATCTTGTGCATTGATTCCTATCACATCCTTTTGTGAGGATATTCATATGATATACCAATTAACATAACACATATATATCTAATAAATAATGTGCAATTTGAAATTTAGCATAATGGATAGTCAATCTTTGTTTTCATGTCTAGAAATATAAAAATATTTAAAGTAGAATATAGTTAAGATGATATCATATGCCAAATGTTTAGTAATATAAAACTCAAAAAGGAAATACTTCATGAGTTGATGGAGATAGTGAGTTTGAAAGGAGAGAAATCCAAGGAAGGTGTGATCACAAAATGAGAAGCTCAATCCTCTATAACTTTCCCATTTAGCGTAGGCTAAACCTTACAAATCCCTCATCAAAAGTAAGAGTGAGTCATTAAATGGTCATGTCACTTTTGTATCAAGAGGAACAAGGAGATTGCAAAGTGCCAATACATCTAGTTGGAGGTTGTGGATGGAGAAATAATGTACAAAAGAGTGAAGGCGACTGAGATAGGGAAGAAATGGAAAATAAAGAGGCATGATACATTGTGGGACTCAAGTCTCACTTCTCTATGCTAGTGAAATCAATTCCTAAAAGCCCGATAAGGATTTATGCCCCAAATTGCTTTAAAATGAATAGATACATAACCCCTACTTTGAGAATTAATTAGGTGAGACAAAATAAGGATGTAGAAATATTTGAATGTGCATCTTGTCTTTGTAATTACAATAAACAAAAGTGAAAGTGAAATCTATATAATTTTATATGTTCCTGAAAACATGGATGGTCAATTCAATAAGTTGTACATAATACACTAAAATGCTCGAATATGAATGGTAAAACATGTTGCTACTGAAAATCTACTACACCTTAACCCTAACTTAACTAGTGTAAGGAGTGGGGCCTGATAGGGGATCCTCCCTACTAAAAATTTGAAGAATGGAACCTCCAATCCAAACACACCCAAAAGATATGTTGGAGTGGGTGTAATTTTTTTTAAATCTTATTAATGGTATTAAAAAAAATCAAAGTTTAGCAGCAGAAGAAAAATATTGACTATATTCATTTTTTCACAATGTTTCAAAAGAACATCACAATCTCCCACAAAGGGTTTACATGTAAGATACAACATATGGATCTAAGTAGAGGGAAATATAAACCATAACAAGATTGTCTCCAAGCTTTAACTCCTTAAGATAATTCCATATCTTTATGCCATGTCCTCCATGTCCTTCACCTAGGGTTGGAAGCATACCCCAACAAGAAGAGAAAAATAGACGACATCAACAAAGGCTGGTATGTGCATATTAAAATATAGTTGAACAATTTTATGAAATAAAGGATGTTGTCCATAGAAAAGAAAAGGACTACCCAATGGGACATAAAAGATTATGATCATAACAAAAGAGATACTTACAATTGCAAACAATAAAATTGTGCCATACAAGCACATAAAAATTATTAGGGTACACACCCCATAATCATCAACCTGCATGCATGTGAGATAAACATAACACTAGAAGAATATAAAGACAAAGGTGGCCAAGCCTCACAAACTTGAAACCTAATAGAGAATGATGTATTGCCAACTCCCAATATATATAAAAGTTGGGCCAAGTCTCAGAAACTTAAAACCCAGGCATGGGCCAAATAACAAGGGCATACTTCCCAAAAACCAATACAATTACACTACTCTAGTTCTACTAAATCACATAACATGTTTAATGTAGAGGCAAGTAGAAAGTATAGACAAATTCACAATATTTCCATCATACTAATGGACAACATAAACATCCACCGTACAAGTGGGAAAAAGATATCACATAACATCAAATAGTATTTCAACATGAACAATGTATAAGAAAGAGACCAAGAGAATGTCCAAATATGATCACAGGATCGGTTCAAATAAAGTAGTTCACATGAACCATAATTTTCAAAAGAAAGAATATTATGTAGGCTATTTTCCATAGGACCAAGAGAAAGAAGAAAATAGGTGGATTTCTCAAAGGAATAATAGGAGATGCAAACATATCTTAAACCTAAGTCCTAGAAACACTCTTTACCAAACTAGTTGTTTCCAAGATCAACTTTGCCTAATTGCAAATTATTCACATGTATTAGGGTTTGAGATTCATATAAATGTAATGAAACCCAAATTCCAAACCTTTCTACAAAATATCAGAGTTTGGATCCAAACTAAACCAATTGACTTATTAGGCTCTACTGATTAAGAAAACATAGTTTTATGTTTATTTTGGAGCTAAGATGAATTAGTTACAATTTTAGGGATTTTTATATTAATTAATTAGATCCTAAAAAACCCATCACTAAAAACATGAAAATCAGGATTTAAACCATTTTTATTAGAAATAACACAATTTTCTAATTCCAAAACATATTTTACTTTAGTTTTTGGACAACAAGAGCAAAAGTTATGATTTTTACATTATCAGCCAATCAAGAAATTCCAAAATGCCATGTAAGCAAGAAAATCTGCTAGAGAGATGGAGAGAGGGGTCAGACCCACATGACTTGACCCAATCAGGAGTGGCCAAGTCAGCGGGTCAACAATCTCAGTTTGACTCATTCAAAGCGAAGAGAACAAGGACAAATACCATTATACCCTTGATGAAGAAACAAAACAAAAAGGACAATCAAAGGAAATATTGGAAATCCACATAGGTCAACTTCTTCGTACAACCACATCCATGGTTGTGAGAAGAAACATGGTTGGACCTTGGCATAATTGGGGAAACATCGTCAGACTGTGATCACACCAAAACAATGTGTCGTAAATGAAGAGAGGGTCTCACATTACCCTACCTTGGTATCAATTGCGGGAGAAGAGATCAAAATAGGCACTGATGTGAAGGCAGCTACAGAGAGAAGAAAAGCTTGGACAACAAACCTAAACACCTCCTTGTATGAAATTGGAGTGAGAGAAAGACTTCACAAGCTCTATCATAGACGAGCACATGATCCCCTATTTATAGGTGAGACTATATGGCGGTGAGTGTGTGGCATGTTTGAGAGCTTAGGGAGAGAAAAGGAGCATTTCACAAATAATGGACAACAGGAATTGAGTTAGGGTTTATCATATGTAAAACCTGATTTGGAACATGATGGCGAAAGAATCTTGAGGAACCATCAAGTATCAAGGGGGTTATTAGCAAAATACCAGGATCCATCGTTGTTCACACGAGCCCCTCCTACCTGAGGTATGGGATGAGTTCAGTGTCATCAGACCAAAGATTGGACGGTTCTCATCTCAATGGAAAATGTTTAAATATGGAAAGTTGATTAATCTGAGACCATAGCCAAATAGGAAAATGAATAAAGTGTTATTTGCATTATTTTCTTTTTCTTTTCCTCTTAAATTGAGGGCCCAAACAAAGTCCAATTAAAGTGAAATTTTACATTTAGGCTAATCAAGACATGTAAAATCCGATTTTGGCATTAGTTTTCACTTTTGAGGACTCTAAGCATTTCTAGTAATTCTTTTAAAGTAAGACACACTTTCTCTTTCTTATCACATTATATACATTTAGAATCCTCCAACTAATGTGAAACTTCACCCTTAAGCAAATCAAAACATGTGGAACATGAACTGGCCATTAATTTTATCCTTGGAAGTTATTTTGCACATAATTTAATATTTGAGACTTTCTCTCTCCTATTCTACACATGTACATTAAAGATTATCCAAATTATATGAAAATTCACATATAGCCTTATTTTAATATGTATATTTTGAATTTAAAGTTATTTTCCTCTTTTGGAGTCATTTATCATTTTATTTGATATTTTGGGGGAAAATCATATATTCTTTTCCAATTTGAATTAAATTAATTATTATTATGTAAATAATGTGAAACTTGACTCCCAAGGCAATTGGGACCCAATGAATCCGAAATTTCACATTAGATTTCACTTTTGAGATCTCTATCAATGAATTAACATTTTTGGCTTGACACCATTGTATTTATTTCATCATGCTTATTATTTATTTAATTGTGTCACGTTACCTTCATTCTTATTACCAAAAGGGTTGTATTTCATTATTATGCACAAGACTTTATATGTATTTATATTTTATATTATTAGGGTATTATTTCCATATTTATTTGAATATTTTGTCATCATTCTCTATTATGGACATTTTAGTTCTTAAATGCATATAATTTTTAACATCATACTTTAATCAACATTATCACATGTGAAACACTTTATTGGTCTAAAGATTAATTATGAGAGCATTGGATCATATTTGTTTATATGTCTACATGTTAGGATTTCAATTAAGATACTAATGTGTATATCTTTATCCTTGTTTAGATAAGCCCAAAGAACTAAGGTCTCTAACCTCTTAACCTTGGAATAGGATAAGGTTCTAGATTTTCGTATGTTACAACATACCACCCCTTAAAAGGATTTTGTCCTCAAAATTTAAACGTCCAAATCTAACAAACAACTATTTACCACCCCTTAAAAAGATTCATCCTAATTATTCAAACAACTCTATAGGTATAAAAATAACCTAAAACACATCCTTACATTCATCCACAAAGATATCAAGGAAAAAGGAAACATAACTTTAAAGTCTAACTATGGGACTAAGGGTTACCTTTTAGTTGTAAATAATTTAGGGTTTTAGTTGTTCATGTATCCAACTAAAAAGCCATAACCATCTATGGTTGAGCTTGTGTCTCTAACCTAGCAACCCTAGGATTCATATTACCAAAAAGTCATAAGGTATAATGGGTAGGTTCACTACACCTCTATGTTATTCCACATATCCCTAGTCACTTCTTCATAGAGAAAAATAGGGTTTGGGGTATCTATGTTGAACTAATTCTAGGGTTTCACTATCCATATTTCAAACATCTCTTACTTGTGACTCAATTCAAGAAAACTTTAATAAAATCCAGAGAAAACTTCTTTTGTACATATAATAGTATAACAAAAATAATTTTGATGATGAAAAACCTTGCAATGTAAACCAAACATGCCGACCAAAAATCAATACAGGAACCAAGTCACAATTTTCCATAATAGGATCTCCTTATCCTACCAGTACCTCATCTAAAAACATGACTCCATACTCAAGCCAATACATGATAACATCCAAAGATATATGTCATCGTTAACCTATATGGTAGGGTAAAATCACCTAGACTCTTAACACATTAGGGTTTACTAAACATGATTCCAATGTGCACCTCATATCACCTTTCATCAACTCATGGACAACTTAGGCAAATTCTAGAGAAAACATCTCACCTAATGGGTGACTATGTATGGTAAAAGATCTAACTAGGGAGACAAAATTGAAATAGTCAGATTCTAATTACGATGGGCTCTGATACCATGTTGTAAGGAGTGGGACCCGATAGGGGATCCACTCCCTACTAAAAATTTGAAGAATGGAACCTCCAATCCAAACACACCCAAAAGATATGTTGGGGTGGGTATAAAATTTTCAAATCTTATTTTGGTATTCAAAACAACCAAAGTTTAGCAACAGAAGAAAAATATTGACTATATTCAATTTTTCACAAGGTTAAAAAAGAACATCATAATCTCCCACAAAGGGTTTACATGTATGATACAACACATGGATCTAAGTAGAGGGAAATATAAACCATAACAGGATTGTCTTCAAGCTTTAACTCCTTAATCTAAGTCCATATCTTTATGCCATGTCCTCCATGTCCTTCACCTAGGGTTGGAAGCATACCCCAGAAAGAAGAGAAAAATA
This sequence comes from Alisma plantago-aquatica, assembly GCA_963693085.1. Taxonomy (NCBI): domain Eukaryota; kingdom Viridiplantae; phylum Streptophyta; class Magnoliopsida; order Alismatales; family Alismataceae; genus Alisma; species Alisma plantago-aquatica. Next base: position 323,905,358 of record OY856415.1, read on the forward strand.
GATGACATCAGTAAAGGCTGGTATGTTCATACTAAAATATAGTTGAGCAATTTTATGAAATAAAGGATATCAAGTAAAGTATGTTGCTCATAGAAAAGAAAAGGACTACCCAATAGGGCATAAAAGAATATGCTCATAACAAAAGAGATACCTGCCATTAAAAATAATAAAATTGTGCCATACTAGCACATAAAAAGTATTAGGGTACACACCCCATAATCATCAACATGCATGCATGTGAGAAACACATAACACTAGAACAATATAAAGACAAAGGCGGCCAAGCCTCACAAACTTGGAACCTGATAGAGAATGACATACTGCCAAACTCCAAATATATAAAAAAGTTAAGCCAAGCCTTACAAACTTGAAACCAGGGTATGGGGCACCACCACCTCCATCCCAAAAATAACAAGGGCATACTGCCCAAAAACCAATACAATCACACTACTCTAGTGTTACTGAATCACATAGCATGTTTAATGTAGAAGCAAGTCGAAAGTATAGTCATATTCAAAATATTTCCATCATACTAATGGACAACATAAATATCCACCATACAAGTGGGCAAAATATATCACATAACATCAAATAGTATCCCAACATGAATAATGTATAATAAAGAGTCCAAGGGAATGTACAAATATGATCACAAGATCAGTAACAAATAAAGTAGTTCACATGAACCATAATTTTCAAAAGAAAGAATAGTATGTAGTCTATTGTCCATAGGACCAAGAGAAAGAAGAAAATAGGTAAATTTGCTCAAAGGAATAATAGGAGATGCAAACATACCTTAAACCTAAGTCCTAGAAACAATCTTCACATGTATCAGGGTTTGAGATTCATATAAATGTAATGAAACTCTAATTCTAGACCTATCTACAAAACATCAAATTTTGGACTCCAAACCTAAACAAATCAACTTATTAGGTTTTCCTGATTAAGAAAACACATTTTTATGTTTATTTTGGAGTTAAGATGAATTAGTTACTAATTTTAGGGCTTTTTATATTAATTAATTAGATCCTTAAAGACCCATCACCTAAAAATGGAAATCATGCATTGAAGCCATTTTTATTAGAAAGAACACATTTTTTTGATGCCAAAACATATTTTACTTTAATTTTTGGACAACTAGAGAAAAAGTTATGATTTTTACAATATCAACCAATCAGGAAATTCTAAAATGCCACATAAGCAAGAAAATCTATGTGAGAGAGGGAGAGAGGGGCCGGACCCACATGACTTGGCCCAATCAGGAGTGGCCAAGTTAGAGGGTCAACAATCTCATTTTGACTCGTTCAAATCAAAGAGAAAAAGGAGAAAGACCATTATACCCTTGATGACGAAACAAACAAAAAGGATGATTGAGGGCAATATTGAAAATCCACGAAGGGTCACCCCCTTCCTATAATTGTGGCCATAGCTGTGAGAAGTAGTATGTAAGACCTCGGTAGAATTGGGGAAACATTGTCGGGCCGCGATCATACCAAAACAATGTGTCGTAAACGAAGAGAGGATCTCGCATTACCCTACCTTAGTATCAATTGCTGGAGAAGAGATAAGAATAGGCACCGGTGTGAAGGAAGAAATAGACAGAAGAAAAGCTTGGATGACATAGCAAAGCACATCCTTATGTGAAATTGGCATGAGAGAAAGACTTTGCAAGATCTGATATAGATGAACACATGATCCCCTATTTATAGGTGAGAGTATATGGCGGTGAGTTTGTGGCATGTTCGAGCACTTTGGGAGAGAAAAGGGACATTTCATGAATAATGGATAATATGGCTTGAGTTAGGGTTTATCAGATGCAAAACTTGATTTGAAACACGATGGTGTAAGAATTTCGAATAACCATCGAGTATCGAGGGAGTTATTAGCGAAATACCAGGGTCCATCATTATTCACACGAGCCCCTCCTACCCAAGGTAGGGGACAAGTTCAACGTTGTCAAATCAAAGATCCAATGCTCATCTTCTTAGATGAAAATGTTTAAATATGGAAAGCTAATTAATCCAAGACCATAGCCAAATAGGAAAATGAATAAAGTGTTATTTACATTATTTTTTTCCTTTTCCTCTTGAATTGAGGGCCCAAACAAAATCCAATTAAAGTGAAATTTTGCACCTAGGCTAATTAAGACATGTATAATCCGATTTTGGAATTAGTTTAACTTTTGAGGACTCTAAGTATTTTATTTAATTATTTTAAATTAAGACTCACTTTCTCTTTCTTATCACATTACATACATCTAGAATCGTCTGATTAATGTGAAACTTCACCCTTAAGCAAACCAAAACATGTGGAACACAAATTGGCCATTAATTTTATCCATTAAAGTTTTTGCCCATAATTTAATATTTTGGACTTTCTCTCTCCTAATCTACACATGTACATTAAAGATTATCTAAATTATATGAAAATTCACACATAACCTTATTTTAACATGTAGATTTTGAATATAAAGTTATTTTCCTCTTTTGGAGTCATTTATTATTTTATTTGATATTTTGGGGGAAAATCATATCTTCTTTTCCAAATTGAATGAACTTAATTATTATTATGTAAATAATGTGAAACTTGACTCCCAAGGCATGTGACCAAAGGAATCTGAATTTCACATCAGATTTCACTTTTGAGATCTCTTTCAATGAATTAACATTTTTGGCTTGACACCATTGTATTTATTTCATCATCCTTATTATTTATTTAATTGTGTCACATTACCTTCACTCTTATTACCAAAAGGGTTGTATTTCATTATTATGCATGAGACTTTATATGTATTTGTCTTTTATATCATTAGGGTATTATTTTTGTATTTATTTGAATATTTTATCATCATTCTCTATCATGGACATTTTAGTTCTTATATGCACATTATTTTTAACATCATACTTTGATCAACATTATCACATGTGACACATATTTTTTTGATGACCGACACCCTTGAGCCCCTTTCTTTCTCTATCATGGACGAAGCCGACATGGTAAACTCTCGAGGCATGAGAGGGTGTGGTCCGATCACCCCCTCCCGTGCCTAATCAGCGTGGATTTCCGTTCGCAAAGTGCCTTCGGTGAGGTTCGAACCCGAGTCCTTCATTGGATCATATTTGGTCTAAAGATTAATTATTAGAGCATTGGATCATATTTGTGTATATGTGTACATTTTAGTATTTCAATTAAGCTACTAATGTCTATATCTTTATCCTTGTTTGTCTAAGCCCAAAGAACTAAGGTCTCTAACCTCTTAACCTCGGAATAGGATAAGGTTGAAGATTTTGGTATGTTACAACTTGATAGACCATGGGTAATGACTTGGTCGTGAGACATAAGTTGAATAAGTTATACTTGTTAAAAACTATAATCATATTTAACCTCTAAGATAATCTTAATATTGAAAAGAAAAGAAGATATACATGTATGGTACATCTTACTAGTACATGAACACTTAATATTTAGTAAATAAATGAATAAATACTAGTAATTACAAAAGAAATTAATATGAATGGTAAAACATGTTGCTAATGTAATTCCAATACAACGTAACCCTAACACAACTTGATAGACCATGGGTAATGACTTGGTCGTAAGACATAAGATGAATAAGTTATACTTGTTAAAAACTATAATCATATTTAACCTATAATATTATCCTAATATTGAAAAGAAAAGAAGATATATATGTATGTTACATCTTTGTAGTACATGAACACTTAATCTTTTTGATACATCATTATGTTTCCGGTGGATTTCATTGTGATACATTATCATGGTCTCACAGAAGGTCCTCAAACTCTTGGTTCAAAATATTTTTCACATCGATCATATCAAAGTGTTTTAATACTTTTACCAATTCAGTTATGTACTTCATTCATGGTCTCCTTGAACATTTCAAGAGACTCATACTACCATACCTACTGAGATCGTCAGTAAATATAATGAGGTACCAATAACCACCTCTATCATTTATTCTAAAAGGCCTATACGTCAATATGTATGAGGCGTAGTAGAATACTCGCTTTCCCACTATTTCTAATGAAAGGTATTTTTGTCATATTGCCCAATATATAAGACTCATATGTTTCTATTGGTTCAATAACCAAAAGAGTCTAGACAACCATCTTTATGGATTCTAAATGCATTTGACATTTATGTGCTCTAGATGACAATGCTATAGCTATTCATTATTTGAGTCGTCAAGTCATTAAGTATATGTGGTATACATATTTGTCTCTATAACGATCGAGTATATATTATGAGATATAGGTTAATGCCATATAAGATCTTATCTTTTTAAAGCAAAATGTAAAACATTCATAATATTCTTGTCCATACAAGATACATGAAGCTTTTCATTAATGGTAGGTACTTAACATCAATTCACTTATTCAATTACATGCCCATTAGGCTTAGATGAATGACAGATTCCAACAACAGTACTGCACAGTTCTAGCTTACTTCTTCTTAGATCCTGAAGTGGAGATCTCTATCTCTTCTTCTTCCTGAGTTCCTCTATATAAAGAGGACATTTCTTTTTTAGTGTTCAGGATGGTGGTAGTGGCGGCACTTCCCTTCCTAATTCACTCCTTCCTTTGCTTTAAGTGGAGAAGAGTTGGGTTTCTAGTTGCCTTTAGAACTCTCCTTGACCTTGCCTTTGCCCTTAGACTTTCCCTTTTCTATGTTGATCGTCATCACAGATTTAGGATTGTCTTTCTTCATCTGCACTTCAGCAGTTATCAACATGCCAAGCAATTTTGACAATGACTTATAAAAAAATTCATGTTGTAGTTCATGATAAATTGCTATATGATTCTAGTAATGACTACAGAATCACATACGTGACCAACTCTTGGTCTAAGGGAAATCCCAATCTTACTAGGTTATCCACATATCCAATCATCTTGAGCACATGGGGTCCCACTAGATCTCTCTTTGCGATATTGCACTTGAATACCGCCATTGAGATATCATATATCTCTTGTCTTGCCTGATCCTAAAACATGTTATTGAGCTGTGTTACCATCTCAATGACTTCCATGTTTTCATGTTGTTTTTGCAGCCCAAACCTCATTGAACATAATATCAGGCACTTGACATCTACTACATCTTTAGAGTGCTTCTTGTAACCATCCTATCAGCCTTAGGCACAGTGGGAGTGGGTTCATCTGGCTCTAGAGTCTTAAGGACATAGAGCTTGCACTCTTGTGTGAGAATGATTCTATTGGATTTTTACACTAACAAGTTTTAATCATATAAATGATCTTTTACTCAACCAACCAATTCCCGCAAGTATACGGGAGTAGTTGTAGTCGAGATCAAACACAAGGAGCTTTAGCAATCAATTAAACACAAGAGTGCTAATTTTCAGCAATCTAGATATTTTTCAAAGAAAGATTTGATTGATTAAACTAAAATTTCAGAATTTGACTAAACAATAAAAGGATTATTTAAAAGGGTTTGATTTCAGATTTAGAACAGTCTTGGACTTAGGATTTCACTAGCACATCATAACATGAAGTAGAAACATGAAATTTAAACACACTAAACATTTTCTAAAGGAGATTTGTATGTTATACTTCACCTCTCACTGTGAATACATCGATCCTAACTTAATACAACACTCTCGTGTATGTGTTTCATTTTAGATCACAAAACTACTCCTCAACTTCATAATTTCCACTCTCGTGGAAAAGGAGGAGTTTCCTAGAGAGTACCTCCTTACTCTCCTACTTATCTTCTCAGATCAAGCAAGAAAGCATAAAACATGCATACATAGTGGCCAGCCATACATGCAAGAAGCAAGAAACCGATACTCAAAAGGTAGAAAAGCAAACATTTAGCATTTAGTACGAAATTACCATGTTCCATACATGTTATGACATGGTAGTTACTCTCCCATGTCCAAGAAAAAGAGCATACTCATCCATGATGATGCACAGAAGAAATGATGCAAAATTTTCAGAGTTTAACATGGTTTAGAGAAGGAAAAAGCTAAGAAAAGTAAAGGTGTAACCCAAGAAGAGTAGCATTCTGGCTTGGAGACAAAATTCCACTCCTAGAGCAGCTCCAAACTGGACAAACTTTCCTCTTGAGAAGCTTGATGGAGAGAAGAAGTTCTGTTGCACCTTCGGAGAAGAAAATGGAGAAGAAGAGAATAAGAATGGAGGTTATTTGGCAAGAAACCACCTTCTTCCACCCAAAATCACCCTCCTTTTACTCTAGACCTCGCTCTTGGATGAATAGTATTCGAAATATCACCAGTGATAACTTCTCCCTTAGTTGGTTCTCCCTTTAAAAGTGAGAGACTCCATTTTTCATATTTGTTGAAACTGACAGAAACACGACATGTCTTCCTTCGGACACGTCCTATTCCGGTCTCTGATAGTTGATACAGTCGACTTTGACATCCCAGATACATGTCATGTCTGTGGTGAATATGCCGTATTTTCCTCTTCTCGGCACTTTTTGGGATCGCACACGTCGTGTTCTAAAAGGAGATGCAACGTGTCTTTTACCCTTTTGACTGGATGCATGGCTAACTGGGATCACGCATGTCGCGTCTTAATTCAGACACACCGTGTGTGATGTTGTTTCAGTAGAGATAAGATTCTAAGTTGTCTGCAAAGCATGGAGAGACTCCAATGATGTCAGAGTTGAGTTGGGCTATTCTAAGTTGACCCTTTTTAAGTGTATCTGCAATACACATCATGTGATAAGCAAAATAACAAAAAGTGGCAAGAAGAATATGAATACAGGATAAACGGAAACAAAATGATTTGAAATTGTGTGTGGGAATGTGTAATAAATTGATGTGAAAAGCACACAACAAATACCCCTAGGCTTGAACCATTGCTTGTCCTCAAGCTAAAAGAGCACAGTCACACAATTGAAGGAATTTTCAAGCTCATGCATGGCTTAAATGAATTAGAAGTGTGCAATAAACTCAACCAACTATGTACATTAGATTTATATTCATAACCATCAATTCAACTTAAACATCCAAGAGAGAGGAAAAATTAATTCAGAAGGGGGGTCACAAATTAATTAAATCGATCAACTAAACAACACTAAACAAAATTTGGATAATGAAGCCAAACAACTAGTGGATGTACAGTATGAAATTCCAGCTATTACGGATACAAAAGATGAAATTTTAGCTAACTTTAACAATCTCAGTTGCACTCTCTTTTCTCTTTTCAAAAAGATAAGACAATGGGTTTTTGGATTCCGGCACTCGGCTGCTAATGTAGGCTTATGCACACGTGGAGTGCCAGTGGGTGTTATTTTACCCTCGTTTGATCCATACCACCTAACCATCATTGTTGGATCGAACTCACACTAGGCTAGCATGATATGTGGGCTATTAGCCATCTTTTATTGGGTAAAGGGTGGAAAAGATAAAAGAAATATTTGCACAACACAAGAGAGTGAACTAGAAAGTTGAGTTAGCAAGATTTCATTTATTTGTTTTACAAAATTTTCACTAAAAAACTGATTGTATATGCACTAAGGGTTTGGCAAGAGTATCCTGTATTCTAATTAGTGTTGAAGTGTTTATTCATTGACAATTTCTTTTGTCCGTTACAAGTATTGGGCAATCAAAGATGTGGAAATTGAATGTTCAAGCTACAAAAATAAACCAAGATCAAGTACATAGAAAAATTCATTTGATCCATGCATGCTCTTTACTAATTCTTTCATATAGCCATTTGAAAAGAGGACTAGATGGTTCAAACATACAAGGCAAAAGAGTTCATTGCATCACAATAGCCTCATTTCATATTAAACTTGCCATGAAAAGAAATACAAAACATAAAACAAGATGAAATAAAATAAAATAAAACTGATATGACTAACAAAAGAAAATGAAAGGAAAAGCTATATTACGGGCCGGTTGTGACCCCCTAATCTTGAAATCTATAGTGTCCTCACTGTATCAATCAAACTTGTGGAGAAAACAATCGGGTACATATCATGGAAGAAATAAAAAAGAGGGGACAACACTCCCATGGTCTGGTGGAAAGAACTGACTTACAAACTCATCATCATCAGGGACATCCATTGGTTGTGGTACGAACTTGGGTTGCTGAGTTGGAGGTAGCTGATACGAATGCAGAATGGAGTAGTGGCCCTGTGAAATGTGCCACGAATCCATGCGGTGGACCCTGTCGTGCATTGCAGTGTACTGTGTACTCAACTGATCTAGGCGGCCGTCAATGTGATCAAAATGCTACTGCACATAGCCATAAAGATGCCTGACATCAGGTGTTGCCCAAGTATAATATGTCTGTGTGCTGGTGAAGGGAGGTGGTGGAGCAGTAGGGGGTGCCTCAGTATCAACAGTAGCTCTAGCTGCATCAAATTATTCTTCAATTTTTAGCATGACTTTCTAGTTATCTTTGTTCTCCGATGTGATTTGCTCAGGATCTGGAATGTCAATGTATTGATCGTCATCAAAGAATTGCCGAAATTTGGTGTCAGTGTTGGCAACCCTTGAGATCAATCCTATAGAAAGAAGATACTAAATATCTACCAAGTTTCTACATGGTGCAGCCTCGAGACCTGTCAGATCAACATCTAACTTCTGTGCCACCCATTATGTCACCAGCACCCCTCTTCTTTACTTTCTTAATGTCTAGGAAACGTGTAAGGATATAATAAGCAACATTAATTTGATAATCATATATCATTCCCCACAAAAAGAAAAGATCCTACTTTCCAACAACCCCTTGAGTTTCTTTCTTAGCAAACACTCTGGCACTAAGAAGGTGGTGCGTGTATCAAAAAATAGGGTTGTGAATAGCAGACACCCTAGCTTGCTTAGCTTCATGGTGTTCCTCATTTGATATCTCAAACAAAAATTCATCACTACAAAAAGCAGGCGGATAACTAATTGCCCCGTCGTAGTGGCAATCCAAAATCTCACAGAAACGCCTAAAGGTAAGCTTAAAACTACGACCCAAAAGATGGAAACGGATAATTCCATAGGGTTCCATCTTCTTTTGTGGGTCTTTCTCTGTATTAAGCGTCGTCAAAAACTCATAAACCAAATGGGGGTAAGTATTTGATACCGTGTAACATATGTAGATTAGCCCCAAATCTTGCAGGCACATGAAGACATCATCCTTGAAGTCGAGGGTGGTGAGAGTCTGCTCGCAAGCAAAACACATAGGAAGCACCCTCCTTGCTATTAGAAACTGGTACGTTGGGTCTTCCTCAGGAGTGACCTGGAATTGGGTTGTTGATATGTATGTCGGTGCTGAGGAGGAGCTAGCACCATGCTTGCGATTGGAGGTTTGCTTAACAGGTGCCATTACTGCTGACGGCTAAGACACGACTTGTTCAAAAAGGGACACGATGTGTGCGGTCCCATCAACTCTGGCTGAATCAGTAAAGCACCCGGCATGTCATTTGGTAGACATGGTGTGTGCCTGGAGAAGTTCTGCAGGCTGAAGTTGGGGACAACGACGTTTTGAGAAGATGGGGATGGAGGTTGAGTGAAAAGGCAGCAACGCGGCTCAGTGTAGACGATGAAGATGCAACTACAACTCAAAGAAGATGACTTGGTGGCCTCTTGAATGGTGGAGAACGGCAGCGCGGCTAGAGCAGGGCATCCATTGTTCTTGAGATTGGAGAAGAACACGACGTGAGCAAGGAGGATGGTGGCTCAGCTACTGCTTGAAGAAGACACATCTGAAGAACACAGCGGAGGTGCTGCAAGGTGTGCTAAGGCACATAGTGGCTAGAGAGCAAGGGGGCAAGGGCACTAGGGCACACAACGGATGCTCTAGTCTCACACAGCTCAAAAGAGAGGCGTGAGAAAGAGAGGCGGCTCGGGTGTAGGTTAAGAACTCATATTCTCGTCAAAAGACATGGCATGTCTTTTAAAAGACACGTAGTGTTTCTTGTCAGAACTTCCTTTGTGCGTTATAAGACACATCATGTTCCACTAAGTACACGACGTGTCTGAATCCAAAAATTCAAATTGTACCCCTTTCACTGATAACTACAAGATATGTTCAAATAAAGACACAACGTGTTATTTTCCAGATAACTTATGCTTCCTGTTGTTGCTGAAGTACACGTCGTGTCTAAATGAGGACACGACATGTTCTTTTCCAAACTGAGTAATACCTTGAATCTACTGGACAGTGACACGTCGTGCCTTTTTCTGACACATTGTGTACCTGGAGATATGGCTTGGTTACTATGTTTTTGGGAGCAGCGACACACCGTGTCAATTAAAGACATGTTGTGTCTTCTGTAGTTTCTATAGAAAATAGCTTCTCGTCAGCACCGTAATAGAGATAGATATTTGTCTAAGTTATTACATTCATCCATGAAAAGCTTATTTATGAAACTAAAAAGTGTTCTTGACCCAAATAATAGAAAGGAAATCTTTCCTAATGTGGGTTCAACTCCCATGAGGTCCTCCATTTAGAGTCTGGAGTGAGACTCTTCATTCTTTTCATCAAGCATCTTGAAGGGAGCAAGAGGCTCCCTTTCCAACTTTGTCTCCAAATGTATATAGCTTGCAACATTGTCCATTGACTTTAAAAACACCATCTTCGCCTTATAGTTCAACAACTCCATATGGGAATATCTTCATTACAAGAAATGGACCGGACCACTTGGATCTTAATTTTCCAAGAAATAACTTGAGCTTGGAGTTGAATAGCAACACTTTGTCTCCTTCCTTGAAATCTTTCCTATGGATTCTCTTGTCATGCCAAGCCTTTGTTCTTTCCTTATAGAGCTTTGCATTCTCATATGCATCTAGCCAGAGTTCTTCTAGCTCTTGCAGCTATAATAGACATTTCTCACCAACCTTCTTCATATCAATGTTTAGGAATTTGATTGCCCATAAATCACAATGTTCTAGCTCTAGTAGAAAAGATTTTCCATATACTAGCTTGAATGGAGTTTTGCCTATGATAGTTTTGTAAGATGTGCGATACACCCATAATGCATCATCTATCTTCAAGGCCCAATACTTCCTTGAGCTAGACACAGTCTTTTCTAAAATGTTCTTCATCTTCTGGTTGGAGACTTCTACTTGCCTGGAAGTTTGAGGATGGTAGGGTGTAGAGACTTTATGAGTGACTCCATACTTAGATAGAAGATTGTTGAACTACTTCTCAACAAAATATGTGACTCCATTAGAAATCACAGCTCTAGGAACTCCAAACTGGGGAAAATGATTTTTTTGAATAGCTTGATTATAGATTTTGCATCCGGTGCTTGGGTTGGAATGTCTTTGGCCCATTTAGAAATGTAATCTCAAGCAACTAAAATATATTGATAACCATAGGAAGATGGGAAAGGTCCCATATAATCAACTCCCCACACATCGAATACCTCAATCTCCAGGATGGAGTTAAGAGGCATATCATCACGCCTTGATATTCCTCCAGCCCTTTGGCATTTATCACATGCCTTGATGAAATGGTTGACATTTTTGAATACGGTTGGCCAATAGAAACTGGCTTGGAGAATTTTGCTACAGTTTTCTCTCCTCCAAAGTGACCTCTGTAAGGGGAAGCATGACATTCAGAAATGATTGTGGCGATTTCCTCTTTAGCAACACACCTCCAAATGAGGCCATCACTCCCATGTTTGAACAATAAGGGATCATCCCAATAGTAGAACTTTACATCATGGAAAAACTTCTTCTTCTGTTGATATGTCAAGTCTGGGGGTAGTTGTCCTGTGGCAAAAAAATTAGCAATGTCCACAAACTATGATGCTTGTGTGGATGATAAAGCATAGAGTTTCTCAATCGGTAATTAGTCTTCAATAGGTAATAAATCTCCAGCATTTGTAGTCAACCTAGATATATGATCAACAACATTATTCTCTGTCCTCTTCTTATCCCGGATCTTAAGATCAAACTCTTAAAGAAGCTATATCCAGTGGATGAGATGAGGTTTGGCATTTTTCTTGTTAAGCAAATACTTAATGGCAACATGTTCTGTATACACAATTACCTTGGATCCTACCAAATACTGTCTGAATTTGTCAAAGGCATACACTACAGCAAGCTTGTCCTTCTCAGTGGTTGCATAATTGATTTGTGCCTCGTCTAAAGTCTTGCTTGCATAGTATATGGCATGAAGCTTCTTATCTTTTCGTTATCCTAGAACTGACCCTACCGCATAGTCACTCACATCACACATTAATTCGAAAGGAGTACTCCAGTCCAGTGGTTGGATGATTGGGGCTGAAACAAGAGCTTCTTTTAACTTGTTGAAAGTTGTATGGCAGATATCATTGAATATGAATTCGACATCTTTTGCAAGCAAAGAACATAATGGTTTTGCAATCTTGGAGAAATCTTTAATGAATCTCCTATAGAACCCTACATGTCCAAGGAAACTACAGATGTCCTTGACTGAAGAAGGAGTAGATATCTTCTCTATAGCTTCCATCTTAGTCCTGTCAACTTCAATACCCTTATTAGATACAATATGGCCTAATACTACATTGGATTGTACCATGAAATGGCACTTCTCCCAATGTAGTGCTAGGTTAACCTTTTTGCAATGGGCTAAGACTAGTGTCATATTACATAAACATTGATCAAAGGAATCTCTATAAATTCTAAAATCATCCATGAAAAATTCCATTATGTTTTCAATATAGTCGGAGAAAATACCCATCATGCAGTGTTGAAACGTCGTTCGAGCATTACAAAGACTGAAAGGCATGCGTCGGTAAGCATAGGTTCAATAGGTGCATGTAAAAGTGGTTTTCTCTTGGTCAAGAGGATAGATAGGAATATGGAAAAACCCAAAATACCCGTCTAAGTAGCAAAAGTAAGAATGTTTTGCAAGTCGTTCAAGCATCAAATCAATAAATGGCAAAGGAAAATGATCTTTGTGAGTTGCTTTATTCAAGTGCCAGTAGTCAATGCACATGCACCAACCTGTGACTACACGTGTTTGTATTAACTCATCATTAACTCCCTTAATGATAGTTGCACCCCCTTCTTAGGTACCACATGAATGACACTAACCCAAGGGCTGTCACTTATAGGATAAATGTTGCCAACATCCTTCAACTTAAAAATTTCTTTTTAACCACTTCCAACATGTTTTGATTTAAATGTCTAGGTGCTTCAATAGTTGGTTTAGCATCATATTCCATGTTTATTCTATGCATGCAAATGGAAGGATGGATTCCCTTTAAATCATCAATAGAGTAACCAATGACATCTTTATACAAATGCAATTCAACAAGAAATTTATTTTCTTGTTCATTAGTTAACTCATCATTGATTATGACAGGAGAAGTAGAATCAGAGACAAGAAATGCATACCTCAGCCCGGGTGGAAAGGCTTTGAGTTCTACCTTTCTCCCAGCTGTATTCTCCTTGGATTTATCAACAACGAGTGAAGTGTCTTCATTAATAGCATTTGATTGAGAGATAGAAAGTACTCTAGAATTTTTAGATTTGTTATTTGTAACTTCATCATCATCATAGTAATTTAATATCAAATTAGCAACATCATGATTTTCCTCCACAATAGAATCAATAGAGTTTATAAAACAGAGCTCTTCTACCTGTGAAGGTTCCTTCATGGCATCATACACAGAAAACTCCATGGCTTCTTCACCAACCTAGAGTGTAAGTTTGCCTTCTCAGACATCAACAAGGCATCTGATAGTTCTCAAGAAGGGTCTCCCAAAGAGAATGGGATTGGAAGGAGCTTCTACCATATCTAACACAACAAAATCACAAGGAATGTATAGTTTACCAATTTGCATTAACACATCCTCCACAATACCTTTGGGGTATTTAATGGAATGATCAACTAGTTCAATGGCCTTCTTTGTAGGTTTCAAATCTTCAAGATATAGCTCCTACCACAAGGTAGATAGAATGAGACTAATGCTAGATCTAAGGTTTACAAGACATTTGTCAAATGTGTTATTGCTAATCTTGTAAGGTAGAGTGAAAGCTCCCAAGTCGTCTAGCTTCTCAGGAAGTCTGTTTTGAATAATTGAACTTATCCTTTTAGAAAGCATAAGGGTTTCAACCTGGTCTACCTTCCTCTTCTTGGTGAGGATGTCTTTCAGAAACTCAGCTATAACTTCATCCAGTGGAAGGTTGACATGGAGTTTGTTTAGTATATCCATAAATTTCCTAAACTTTGAATCCTCCTTCTTATTTGTGAGTCTTTGTGGGAATGGTGCATTTGCTTTGTAAGAAGGTGGTACCTCAGCTGTACATATTCCTTTGTCACCAATAGGGGTGTCAAACTTATCTTCATCAGCGATCTCAACACTCTTCTCCTTGTGTGGAGAAGGTCTTTGGATTTTATCTCCACTCCTCAAGGTGATAGCACTCGCCTACTATCTTGGATTCACTTCTGGTTGGCTTGGAAGAGAACCAGATTGAGTGTTATTTTGTTGCGCCAAGGCCTGCTGGGCAATTTGGTTCTCCAACATCCTTATATGAGTGGAAATGCCATCCAATTTTGCAGAGAGTTGGGCAATTGCATCTTTCAACAATTTGTCATTGCCCCTGAACTCTTCATTTTGATGCGCTTGAGTAGAAATAAATTTCTCCATCATAGTCTCCAAGGAAGAATTTTGAGGTTGTTGCTATTGGTAACCTCTATTGTTGTTGAAACTTAGCGGATTCCCATTCGTTTGCTGGTTGAAATGTTGTTGTTGTTGACCTTGTTGAAATTTTTGGGTATTGCTTATGTTTCGGTAAGAGAAATTAAGACGATCTCTCCATCCCGGATTGTAGGTGTTGGAATAGGGATTGTATTGCTTGTTCCCCTGTACCCCAATGGCATTCACTTGCTCTTGGTGGTCTTGATTCATATTAGGAGAAAAATAAATAGAAGATGTATGTTTGGAAAATCCGCAAGCTTCACAAATTACCTCAGCTGCTTGGATCTGCATGGTAGTCATCTTCTCAAACTTTTCTCTAAGGACATCAAGTTTGGATGCAATCAAATCAACTACATCAACATCGTGCTTTCCTCCTTGCTTTCTGGTTGAAGAACCCTATGTAGAAGATGATTGTGCTTTTCTATTCGACCCCATTAATAGTGGTTGAGTGCTATATCTTTAATGATATCATAAGCCTCCCTGTAAGACTTTTTTATTAAAGCCCCATTAGCTGCGGCATCCAATGTCATACAGGTATTGTAGAACAGTCCATTATAAAATGTTTGAAGTAGCAACCAATTTGTCAATCCATAGTGAGGGCAAAGGCATTGCAGGTCCTTGAACTGCTCCCATGTGTCATACAAAGTTTCTCCATCTGATTGAGAAAAGTTTGTGAGCCGGTTCCTTAGTTGGGCTGTTTTGCTTGGCGGAAAATACTTTGCAAGGAAAGCATTTAAAAGTTGATCCCATCTTTTGATGAACTTCTTAGGAAGAGATAAAAGCCACTCCTTGGCTCTATCTCTCAAGGTTAAAGGGAACAACAATAGTCTTATTCCATCATTAGATACACCATTGATTTTAAAAGTGTTCATGTACTCCAAGAATTCAGCTACATGAAGATTTGGATCTTCATTAACGGTACCCCCAAAATAGTTTTGCTGGATCATCCACATCATTGAAGGATCAATAGAGAAGTTGTTTTCTTCCATTGTAGGTAGATCAATGGATCCACAAATTTTTGTGGCAAATGGCATGGAGAAGTCTTTCAAAGGATGGTCGTCCTCCATGGTTGGATCTTCTTGTGTGGCTTCTTCAAAGGATGAAAAAGATGACGATGATGATGATGAAACACCCTCTAGTAGTGGTTGCTCTCCTCTTCTTGCTCTTCTTAAACTTGAAAGAGTGCGCACAATTTTAGGATCTAGAAACGCAGATGGTTGAAGAGCCTCTATGAGCGACGCATACAACCTAAAAAGAAGCAAGAGATATTGAGAACTCAACTAAAAGGTATATGAAAATAAAAAATTGAAGTGGTGATCTAGTCTTGAATACTTGTTAGCACTATTTACTCTAATTAGATTAACCGTAGTTCTCCAACAACGGTGCCAAAAACTTGTCGGATTTTTACACTAACGAGTTTCAATCATATAAATGATCTTTTACTCAAGCAGCCAATTCCCGCAAGTATATAGGAGTATTTGTAGTTGAGATCGAACACAAGGAGCTTTAGCAATCAATTAAAAGCAAGAGTGTTAAGTTTCAACCATCTAGATATTTTTCAAAGAAAGATTTGGTTGATTAAACTAAAATTTTAGAATTTGACTAAACAGTAAAAGGATTACTTAAAAGGGTTTGATTTCAGATTTAGAACAGTCTTGGACTTAGGATTTCACTAGAACATCATAACATGAAGTAGAAACATGAAATTTAAACATACTAAACATTTGCTAAAGCAGAGTTGTATGCTATACTTCACCTCTCGGTGTGAATACAACGATCCTAACTTAATACAACACTCTCGTGTATGCATTTCATTTTGGATCACAAACCTACTCCTCAACTCTATAATTTCCACTTTCGTGGCAAAGGATGAGTTGCCAAGAGAGTACCTCCTTACTCTCCTACTTATCTTCTCAGATCAAGCAAGAAAGCATAAAATATGCATACATAGTGGCCAGCCATACATGCAAGAAGCAAGAAACCGATACCGAAAAGGTAGAAAAGCAAGCATTTAGCATTTAGTACCAAATTACCATGTTCTATACATGTTATGACATGGGAGTTACTCTCCCATGTCCAAGAAAAAGTGCCTACTCGTCCATGATGATGTACAACAAAAATGATACAAAATTTTTAGGGTTTAACATGGTTTAGAGAAGGAAAAGCTAAGAAAATTAAAGGTGTAACCCAAGAAGAGTAGAATTCTGACTTGGGGAAAAAATTCCACTCCTAGAGCATCTCCAAACTGGACAATCTTCCCTCCTGAGAAGCTTGGTGGAGAGAAGAAGTTCTACTGCACATTCGGAGAAGAAAATGGAGAAGAAGAGAAGAAGAATGGAGGTTATTTGGCAAGAAACCGCCTTCTTCCACCCAAAATTGCCCTCCTTTTGCTCTAGACCTTGCTCTTAGATGAATAGTATTTGAAATATCACATGTGATAACTTCTCCCTTAGTTGGTTCTCCCTTTAAAAACGAGAGATGTTGTTTTTTAGATTTGCTGAAACTGACAAAGACACGACGTATCTTCCTTTGGACACATCGTGTTCCGGACTCTGATAGTTGATACCGTCGACTTTGACATCCCAGATACACGCCGTGTCCGTGGTGAACATGCTGTGTTTTCCTCTTCTCAACACTTTTTGGGATCGTACACGCCGTGTTCCAAAAGGAGATACAATGTGTCTGTTTCCCTTTCAGCTGGATGCATGGCTAACTGGGATCATGCACGTTGTGTCTTAATTCAGACACACCGTGTGCAATGCTGTTTCAGTAGAAATAAGATTCTGATTTGTCTACAAAGCGTGGAGAGACTCCAATGATGCCAGAGATGAGTTGGGCTATCTCTATGACCCTTTTTAAGCATATATGTAATACACATCACGCGATAAGAAAAATAATAAAAAGTGGCAAGAAGAATATGAATAGAGGCTAAATGGAAACAAAATGAACTGAAATTGTGTGTCGGAACGTGTAAGAAATTTATGTGAAAAGCACACAATAGATTCTCAATGTCCTAAACCAATCATGGAAATTATTCCCGTTTAACTTGTTCCTTCTCAAGGACCAATCACAAGGAAAACAAGTTATTGGTTTCCATTTGTTTTTACGCATTTTGTCAAAAATCTTTTGATTTTATCTAATAATATTGACTATATTAATTAGGACTTTAATTAATTATCACTCACAATATTCCGTTCTAATTGATACCCCTCACATATCAATTTGGAAGATTGCAATGTACAACCTTATAGTGAGCCAAGACCCAAAACAATTAAGTTATTACTGGACCAATGCCAGCGTCCATAACTAATTATTAAGGTAGGGAATATTTTCCAATTGCATCTCATTCAATTCTTGGCTAGATGGTATGCACAACTCTTTGTCATAGTCCATTTGTATGCTTCTAGACACTTAATCTCATTAAGATAACCTAGTTAAGCCTGACCTAAAGGCCAACACGATAATAATGCACCCTACTTGGCAGGACCACAAAACTATCATCACACTTCAACAAGATAGACGACACACCGAGCTTGGTGTGCCTACACTTAGTTGACCAAGCTTTTCATGTGTGTTTCTTATGTAAAGCATCTAAGAATTAATATTTGATTGAGGGATTTTATTTATATATAAATACATATACATATCAAATCACCACATACTAATAATATGTATAATATACATACTATATCCACAAACAAAACATGCAATTATAAACTATGAGTGATGGTTATGGCTATACTAATACAATTCTTTAGAGCCATAAGGAATTGATACCACCTAAGGTCCACATTATATGTAGTAACATGTTCTTGTTGAAATATATGTAGGAACCAGTCTAGTAGGTTGAATCAACCCTTGAGTTGATCGGTTGGCATCTTGGTTGGTCAATGGGTCTCTTGTATCGGTTGAGTGGCCTCCAGCTCAAGCAGTGTCTAAACTCCTCCAGTCGATCGGTTGAGCCACCAGTCCATCGATGGGCTCCTCCTATCATCTGGATTCCTCGGTCCTTGAGTCTATCAGTTCAAATTCTGAACTGGTTGACTTGTGAGGTGAAGAATGCCTTCTCTTTGCCAAAATATGAAATAAAATGATCCTATTCCTATTTAACTTATTACATTGTAAAAGGTGAAACCTCGAGTTACATTTGAGGAGAGTATAGAAAAGAAAGCAATGTGAAAAGTAAGATTGGATTGAATGCAATGGGATTAATACAAGTCTAGACACAGTCTCCTTTATATAGGAGAGAGGAGACACCCTAAGACTTAGGACGCAAGTAATCTAAATGGGCTGAAATACAAAGGCCCAATAACTAATTAACCTATTAACACAATAGTCTAATGTAGACTCTCTAACACTCTCCTTCAAGTTGGAGCATGGGTGAAACACATGTCCAAAGCTTGGAGGTTACAAGACTCGATAAAATGATAAAAGAAATTATAAACGAAAAATAAAAGATAAATCTCCCTCCCCATACAAAAATTGATACTCCCCCTTAATTAATACTCCCCCTGAACCATGTGGTGACAATGCTTCTCTTCTTTGAAATTATATTCTTTAGGTTGGAGATCCTCGAGCTTTGATGAAGGTCCTGTGGAGTGCATCTGGAATGAAGACCATTTGAATGGAACATGAACACTGTAGCAATAATTCACCACTTGGAGCAGACGATCATCAATACCATGACTACGTCATCTTCACTGGAATATGTACTTAACGTGGCATGAACATGGATCTATAATGATGATGTAGCAGTAGTGGTGTCTTCAAAATGTCTGAGAAGATGTAAATTGCGTGGCACGAACACAGACAGATGATATGCTGGTGATACGATGTAGGTACCATAAAACTCTTACGCATGAACCTTGGGACCTTGACGGGAAAGGAGATCATCCATCAAGGAAAGTCTCAAGTAGATCGGCAACAGGTGATGTCAAAATAGCAGATACGGCTCAGAGAAGATGTGATGAAGTAGCTCGGTGAAGATAAACTAGATGAATCAACCTTACAAAAGTAAATTGGCAAGCTTGCTGAGATTCTGAAAATCTGAAGAAGCACCCATCTGTCTCATGTGAATGTAGTTGAAGTACACTATCAACATCTAACGTACATAACGTGGTACGAACATGGATAGCTTGGTGTTGACACTGAATGAAGATCCTTCATTGTTGTCTAGAAGTAGAGAACGAATGTGCTGAACAATGCGAAGCTCCATGAAGATAATAGCCTGGAAGATATATAGCCTGAATATATATATCATCTCTTCTCGTACTCTCTCTCATACATATTCTCTCTCTCTCTTCTCATCTCTTCCTCTCCTCTCTATCCCCCCCGCACACCAAATATGATGAGAGTGAGTATTTGGTGTCGAGAAATGGATATATGACCCCCCCCCCCCCCCCCCGCATTGTGGAAAGGGATACACACATGATATGGGTGGGTGGGAAAGGAATTGGTGGATTCGAGAGGATTTTGTGATATAGAGATGTGTAATATGTGGAGAATGAAACCAATAACTAGAGAGAATATGCTAAATGGGTCAATGTAAGATCTGGATAGAAAAATAAATGGATCTAATCCTGACCCGAAAAGGGATTTGTTTGGCCCGTTAAGGCAACAAAAAATCCAAACAGACTAAAACTTGGATCTGATTAGCAAATATATGACCGATTGAGGATTCGAATAGGCATAAGGAATATGGGGAATTAGTAACTTGGGAATAGACATAGGCAGGGAAATGATGGAGTGGTGATGATAGCCAGGAAGGTGATGAAGAACAATAGCTTGTGGGATGTAGCAAAAAAATGGCCGAATTATGTCACTCAGTTGATGTAGCACTTGGTCGTAATGGAGGAGATGACAAAGGGTCTCCTACACGGCTCTGGAGATATTGCATGCCAAGAGGATGCATGCAGACCCAAGGCTGGAGCCTCTCCACGAGCGACAATGAAGGCTGATGCTGAGGACGTCAAGAGATGGTTTGTGCAAAACTCGGTACTACTGAATTGATGTAGGTAGTGCTAAGATCTTTCTGGACGGTGGATAGCAGGTTGGCGACAACTGATTGCTACTTGATGGCGATGATGGTTGCTGCTTCTGTAGTTGGTGGTACTTATGATGCTACTACTAGATGGTGATAGTGGCATCGATAGGTGGCGATGGAGCGGAGAAGGCTACTTGGAGGATGGCGGTTATGACTGTTGGCCAACGACAGGATTACTACTGGATGGATGTTGGTCGGAGGTTCTAGGAATATAGTGGCACTACTGCTGTTCATGTAATACAAGCATCAGAGGTGGAAGGTGGTGGGTAATGATGCAGCGATGGCAGTGGATATGTGATGGCCGGAAAGGAGATCACCGACGGTAAGGTTTGGATTTGAAAAACATAGATCGCATGTCGGGAATTATCGTCGACGTACTGATCTATATGAAAGTGGAAGGAGAACCATGGAGGCCGAAATTGCCTAGCGGGCAGACGACCTAAGCCATGGCAACGATGGTGGCCACCCGTAGGTGGGGGTTCTCCCCTCAGTTGCTCTCTGGGAAAGACGAGTGGCGGTAGCTAGGGCTGTGTGCGCACCAGAAAGGAGAGGGAGGAGGGGCGGCGACTAGGTTTCCCTCAGGAGCAAACACACCATGTTCACGTAGGAATTATTGTTCACTCCGTCGTACTGTTCATATCATCATTACTATTCACGCCGCCATTTTTGTTCACCACTCTGATACTAAGTGAAAAATAAGATTGGATTGAATGCAATGGGATTAATACAAGACTGGATGCCCTCTCCTTTATATAGGAGAGGAAAGATGCACTAAGACTTAGGACACAAGTAATATAAATGGGCTAAAATACAAAGGACCAATAACTAATTAACCTATTAACTAAATAGGCTAATATAAAATCTCTAACAAGCAATAACTTACACATGGAAAGAGAGAGAGAGAGGCTCGATATGTTAATTGAGTTAAAAAAGAATGGAATAAAACCAATCAACCATGCACACATTGAAAAACACTAGAGGGGGATGAATAAAGTTTTATGATATTTTTAAAATTAATTCAACAAACAACCACACAAATATTGGAGAAGGAGACACAGACGTTTAGAGTGGTTCCACCCTTAGAAAAAACTAAGGGAGTTAGTCCACTACCCAATTGTTTCCAATTGGGATTTTGAAAACACTTGTATTTTATTACCTCACAAGGATGTTACATAAGATACAAATACCTTCACCACCCTTAGGATAGACTTCACCTAGAACTACTCCCACCAACCTTGAAGAAGCCTTCCTCAAAGTAACTCCAAGCTCCCCCTTGAAGTAGCCTTCCTCTTGAAGTAGCTTCCCGTTGAGCCAGCCTTCTTGAAGTAATCCTAAGTCCGCTGAGCTACCTTCTCCACCAGAAGAAGCTCATACAACCTCCTTTCCGCAGCCTCCAACCCAGGAGTAGTAAAGGAGAACCAAACACAATAAAAGGAACAAGACTGGAAGAAAGAAGCAATGTTACCAATTTAGTACAATGCTTTGATCCTATATCAAGCGTTTGATCTCCTAACCAAAGTGGATGGACGTGAATGTATAGTGGATAGGAGATATTAGCCTATAGGACACTAATGTAGAGCTCAAAGAAAATAGATTGCAAGTGTATCTCAGCTTGTTTGCTCATAAGGATTGAATCTCAAGTGTAATTGTGTATGCAAGTTGTGTTATGAGGTGTCCTATGGCTGTCCTATTTATAGGAGTGGTTTGCTAATGCTTGGGGACGTTCTAGACACCTTCTAGGGTATTCTTAGTGCTCAACTAGACATTACGTGTCCACTAATTGCATTTGTAACAGTTAGTTAATTAATTCTGAAAAGTGTAGACAGAACCATTTTCGGTCGAAGTATTTGTCGACTAAGAGTTTCTCGGTCGAGGAATTTGTCGACCGAGTGGGAGTCTGAGTCAATATGTTATAACGTTCGATTCTAACTCCCAACCACTTTTCTAACTCAGTCTAATAGCTAGGAGGGTTTATTCTTGGTCGAGGAGTTTGTCGACCGAGTGTGTCTCGGTCGAAGTATTTGTTGACTGAGAATATCACTGATTCAATGTATTCATTTACTAAGTGTGTGTATCAATGTGCAATTGTGATACTATCTCAGGGGATGACCTATCTAAGTGATGTGAGTGGATAGGGAAGATCTAAATGCTTGATTTACATGATATCTAAGTACTTTTACATTATATACTTGTACAAGTTTTTACATTTGATTACAAATATGAAAATAAAGCAATTTTAGCAAATTGATCTTCCAAGTCTTTGCTATCCACCACCTTATATGCTTGTCCCTGAAATACTCAAATAGCAAGTTAAAACCACAAGAAATAAATGTTTGTCATCATTAAAACAAAGGGATTATAATAATGTCCAATTTAGCCAACAATCTCCCCCTTTTTGAAGATGATAAACATTTCCAAAATATAAATCAAGGAAATATAAATCATATGAGTTTCATACCTCAAGTTTACCTTTTGTAGCCATTTTCTTGTTTGCAAGTATGATGCTAGTCGAGAGATTATGAAACTCATTTTACTTTATGTTATTGATTTTATATTATTTCTCCCCCTTTGTCATTTCAGAAAGATAACCAAGCTAAACATTAATTATGACTTTTATTTCTCCCCCTTAATTTGATAATTTGATACTTAATGCAAACCACTTATTTTTATGTCAAATTTAGCAATAATTTATTTCTCAATCATTTTCAAAGGATGTTAAGCCTTGAAATGATATGAGATCCTTTTAGATTCATGGCATATGTGTTTTGATTTCTCAT
The DNA here is from genome assembly GCA_963693085.1 of Alisma plantago-aquatica. Taxonomy (NCBI): domain Eukaryota; kingdom Viridiplantae; phylum Streptophyta; class Magnoliopsida; order Alismatales; family Alismataceae; genus Alisma; species Alisma plantago-aquatica. The sequence goes on from OY856415.1 coordinate 323,928,812, forward strand.
ACATTTTACAAGGGATGTTAAGCCCTAAAAATTACATGAGAATCCTTTAAGCTCATGAATATATTTAATAGTTTCTCCACCATTTACAAGGGATGTTAAGCCCTGAAATGATATGAGATTCTTTTAAGCTTATAGTAGAATCAATGAATGTATCTCTAACCAAATACACATGATGTTAAGCCCTAATTTGTTTAGAGAATTCCATTAAGGACAACATATACATTATATTCATAAATATTGTAGGCTCCTTTATTTTCATAACCAATATTACTTTAAAGATACTAAGGTCATAACTAGTTTCAAATTTTCTTTATGATGTTTACAAAATTTTGTGAATTCCTTCTTAATCTTATAGTCAAGATAGTTTTTGTGAGCCCCCCCTTAATCTTATAATAAAGATAATTTAAGGATTCTAAGGTCATAATAAGCATTAGATCATAATAAGTTGACCTTTTTTGAAAGCTATGCACTAAAATCTTGTTTTCAATATACTAAGTTTGAGTGCAAGGAAATGATTTACAATTAAGCATTTTGTCAAGCTTATTTTAGGTCGACCTTGACTTCGACCTGGGCACCCCTCGATTGATTTTTATTTTGACCGAGAGGCAATTTCTACAAATTTCCAATTTAAGCATTCACAATGATCCACTTGATTGAATATTTGAAACATAGTTTACAGAGTATCATATAAAACGTTTTCATGTATAACAAGGATGATATCATTTTCCATAAGCTAAGCACATGATAATCATTTAACTAATATGTCAAGATGCATTTGTGCCATAGAGATTTACCTTAATGCAAAAATGGCATTTTCAATGATAACATCATCTTTATGTGTAATGAGCTGAATCACTATGATCATTTTGAAAACAATATCCATTCATGGTTTATATATATAGATCAAAGATTATTTTAGGTAAACCAAGTAAAAGATGAAGCATAATGATCATGATGAAACAATAAAGGCATATCCATAACACAATGATCATGATCATTTAAAAGTAAATTTCAAGACACATGGTTTCTATATAGATAGACCAAGGAATACTTAGGACAAACCACGTGTATTATGATAAAATAGTAATTTCCTTGATTAAATCAACATGGTTCATAATTTTCAGTTTTAAGCCAAACCATGTAGGAGATGAACCAAAATAATCTCATGAGAAGAAAATCCATGATTTTCTTGATTAAACTTACTCAAATCATCACATTTTTTAGTTTTAAGATACACAATGTAGAGAATCATACCTTTTAAGGAAGATTTATCAAAGCAATATCTTTTTATTGATCAATCATGGTTAATCAATTTTTAAATTTAAGACAAACTATGTACATGAACATGCTTAATCATTTGAAGAGAAATAGCAATTTAGGGATTTACAATGTGTGCATTAATTTTAAGAAAACATTTCCTATTTCTATTTGCATATAGTTTCGATCACATAATTAGTAAATTTCTAGCATGTTTAATAAGGATAATATAGATCATGATGCAAATTATCAATATGTGATTGGAGAGTTGCCTCCAATATTTATGATTCATTCATAATTTCCAATCAATTTTCATTTATACCAAATTTATAACAAGTTTATAGCAAACTGAACCAGTTGAACAAGTTTTCCAGATCCTTATTCGGTCGACAAATACTTCGACCGAAAATAATTCGGTCGAGAAAGAGTTCGACCGAGAGTGTCTCTGTAGATTTTATTTAGCAATTTGTTTGCTCAAGTTATGGGTTGAATTACTTTGATTTATTTTGTTATTCTATTGTATTAAGTTGAGATAGACATAAGGATGTTCAAATCAAGATTATTGGTCATATCTCAACTTAATTAATTCATATTTATTTATTTTGGGTTTTTGGAATCCATACCAACTCAACATCCTTTTTCTTGTAAGCACATGAAAAAGAATAGTGTCCAAGACGTGGGCAATAGTGACAACAAATGGAGTCAATTTCATTTCTTTTTCTAGGACTTTGAGTTGAGTTGTTCTTGGGTACATACATGATCTTGGTCTTGGGTGCTTGTGTTCTCCTAGGTTTAGGTTGATAGGAATTTTCTTTTGGAACATATCCTAAACCTCTTCTTCCAATATGACCAAAAGAATTCTTTAGGATCTTATCAAGAACATCATTAATTCTCAATCTACTAATTTCTTTTTGTAATTTTGCAATCTCATCCATTCTCTTTTTAACATTTAAATTTTCTTGCTCTAGATTAGACAACAAACTATCTCTTTATTTCATAATAGCATCATAATCTAAATGAGTACACAAAATAGGTTGTTTTTGAAGATCATTTACTTGATCTTACAAGTTTATCTTTTCTTGAGAAAGGAGATTGCAACTTGCTTCTATTGATTTTAGCTTAATATCATGGTATTTGATGGTTAAGTTCAATGTGTTTTTAAGATCTTCATTTTCATATGTAAGAACAAGAAGTTTAGCATGTAGATTATCATTTACTTTAGTAGATTTCTTTAATTTCTTCTTACAATCAATATACTTATCATGTGTTTCTTGAAGGCTAGCAATTAAATCTTCTTTTGATAAATAAAAAAGACTTACCTCTTGTTCGTCTTCATTTGTAATAGTAACGAAGCATTGTACCTCTTTATGCATCTCTTCTTTCTTTGACTTCCTTGGACAACTAAGTGTTGTGTGTCCCATTCCTAAACACCAACTACAACTTGTTGAAGGTCGGTCCAAGTTTCTCCTTTACTTGAGGTTGTAGACACCACCCTCCATCTTCAAGACTCGATTAGAGCTCCTTGAAGCCTACTCTGATACTAATTGAAAAACACTAGAGGGGGGTGAATAGGGTTTTATGATATTTTTAAAATTAATTCAACAAACAACCACAAAAATATTGGAGAAGGAGACACATGCGTTTAGAGTGGTTCTACCCTTAGCAAAAATGAAGGGAATCAGTCCACTACCCAATTGTTTCCAATTAGGATTTTCAAAGCACTTGTATTTTATTACCTCACAAGGATGTTACATAAGATACAAATACCTTCACCACCCTTAGGATAACCTTCACCTAGAAGTAGTCCCACCAACCTTGAAGCAACCTTCCTCAAAGTAACTCCAAGCTCCCCCTTGAAGTAGCCTTCCTCTTGAAGTAGCTTCCTGTTGAGACAACCTTATTGAAGTAATCCTAAGTCCGTTGAGCTACCTTCTCCACCAGAAGAAGCTCATACAACCTCCTTTCCACAACGTCCAACCTAGGAGTAGCAAAGGAGAACCAAATACAATAAAAGGAACAAGACTGGAAGAAAGAAGCAATGTTACCAATTTAGTACACTGCTTTGATCCTATATCAAGCATTTGATCTCCTAACCAAAGTGGATGGATGTGAATGTATAGTGGATAGGAGATATCAGCCTATAGGACACTAATGTAGAGCCCAAAGAAAACATATTGCAAATGTAGCTCAGCTTGTTTGCTCACAAGGATTGAATCTCAAGTGTAATTGTGTATGCAAGTTGTTTTATGAGGTGTCCTATGGTTGTCCTATTTATAGGAGTGGCTTGCTAATGCTTGGGGACGTTCTAGACACCTTCTAGGGCATTCTTAGTGCTCAACTAGCCATTAAATGTCCACTAATTGCATTTGTAACAACTAGTTAATTAATTCTAAAAAGTGCAGATAGAACCATTTTCGGTTGAAGTATTTGTCGACCGAGTGGGAGTCTGAGTCAATATGTTGTAACGTTCGATTCCAACTCCCAACCAATTTTCTAACTCAACCTAATGGTTAGGAGGGTCTATTCTCGGTCGAGGAGTTTGTCGACCGAGTGTGTCTCGATTGAAGTATTTGTCGACTGAGAATATCACTTATTCAATGTATTCATTTACTAAGTGTGTGTATCAATATGCAATTGTGATACTATCTTGGGGGATGACCTATCTAAGTGCTGTGAGTGGATAGGGAAGATCTAAATGCTTGATTTACATGATATCTAAATACTTGTATATTATATACTTGTACAAGTTTTTACATTTGATTACAATCATGAAAATAAAGTAATTTTAGCAAATTGATCTTCTAAGTCTTTGCTATCCACCACCTTATATGTTTGTCCCTGAAACACTCAAATAGAAAGTTAAAACTACAAGAAATAAATGTTTGTCATCATTAAAACAAAGGGATTATAATAATATCCAATTTGGCCAACACACATATCCAAGGGATATTGGCCATAACTACACTTACATCCCCTATCAAAACAATTTCGGGGCGACGTGTATAAGTTGCATATATATATATATATATATATATATATATATAAAAGGATCGTATGAGGTATTTAATTGGATATGTACATTAATCATTTTAAATATTTTCATCATATGCAATAAAATAATGATAAAATAAAAATATGATCATATCGATTAAATCCCAAAACATAGTAAATTAGTGTGACTTCATACCACTATAGGGAAATATCGCGGTAGAGATGGCAGCAGAAACACAATTGTTTTTGCCATATTCCTCATACACATCATATCATGTCAACAACTATGATTTGGGAAGGAAGGTTGCAAGGCATATACATGGTCAGGAACAAGACTAGTGACTACCCTTGTAATAGTATGTTTCTTTCACAAGCAACACCCAGAAGGTTGTTGGAAGTGGCCTCCTAGTATAGCACCATTGACGGTGATTGATGATGTCCTCCTAGTCAGTGGAAATGACCTCCACACCTTTATGTAGTCCACACAGACCACTAGGAGCTCCTGTCATTATTTTGAAACTGATAGGAAGGAGTTGTCCCTTCAATCATCAACTTACTAGTGTTGACTTTCTCTCTCTTGTTGTCTCTCCCTCGCTATCTCTTCCTTTGATGGTTAGGACTTTCTCAGGCTTTCACATTACCAAAATTATGAGAGGACAACAATTGTCAGGGCTTATTATTGTATCTCTTGAAAGCCTTGACTGTCCCTCAATTTATAGGAGGGCAAGGGTCAAGGTTTCTAGATCAATTGGAATTTCATGAATTTTTTGGAAGTTGTGAATCATGAAATGGCCAGTTCACTATTAAACCGGTCAGATCACATGTGAATTGGTCGATTCAACACTTGAATCGGTTGGTTCACTTTCTTTCTTATTCACAAACATATTGGCTTTCAATGCGGAAATTAATGCACAACAGTACATCAACATCAATCCTTGGTTCAATCTTATTGATCATTGAATTGGGTGATTCGCAATCTGAATTAGTTGATTCAGAATATGAACCGGTCTATTCATTTTCTACTTCATCCAATTTTAGCCAATCTTGTTTAAATTGAATATATAAATACTTTAGTAATCAAGTTAAACTTTATTCATGAGTAAACTCCAAGTGTATCATATGTGTGTGACCCTATATGTTGCAAATTACATTAGAAGTGGATTTCCATAACTAATTTATGACATCACCAAAATGAGCTGTATCTAGCAACACACAATTTCTATCCAAGTAATTGGAAAGTTGGAGAACAACTTCAAACTACAATCTGCAATTAGTGTTACGGTGATCGTATAGTTCCTTTGTCTCTCATATCCAAATTGAACTCAAGGCATGGAAACATCATCCTCTCAACATTCAGTCCATGTTCCTCAAATTAGAGTAGACTCTATAAGATGCATGTGATCTCACACATCATATATTGATTCACATGAGTATGGCCATACGTTTCTCAGTCTCTCTTACCAAGAGGCCAGGATATCAACTCCAGTAAAAGGGACAAATCCCATCTACATCACTCATAGTCATTCCCCATATGTCACAACATATCTGAGATCACCTTTATGGCAACCCTTATTCACGGTCATGTTGGATAATGTCAATATACATCGAAGAACATGTGGTGAGTGTAGTGGCTTTAAGTCTAAGAACCACAATCATCACTATCACTATGAGATCTAACTTTGACTTCCATTTAAATTACATGTATCACTCTTAAGGTGGGTTTGTTTGATACAATATTCTGTAACAAGTACCTATATGATTGGTTTGATATCACATATCATGACTAATGAGATTCTTCCATCAAGCAACACACACTCTAGTCTTATTTATTATTGTTGTCTATCATCTTCCACAATAACATCTGACTAGGGACCTAACAAGAATGTATGTACTCTTATCATATATATGATCTCATTCTTCATGTCCTCAACTTGAAAATATATTTCATTAAGCAACATCTTTCTTTAGACATCTACCATGTTTTTTTCATGATCTCATGATTGAGACAAACGTAATAGACAAAATTACCTTTATAATTATCAAATCAACTATATTATGCCCCATTACATTCATCATATGATTGGCTCTATGGGCACAAATACCAATAGATTCCCACTTGCACTTAGATCCAATCACTTACGAATTTTATTGCAAGTGATCTTAACATGTCCATCATGTTTTTGTTGCTCAAGAGCTTTAATAGCGGGTTAAAAACATTTACTTCTAGTTGGTATTTTGCAAGTTTCACATCTCCTCACTGTACAACTTCTCACATGAGATGGAATTACTGTAGTATGCTATATGAGATTCCTTGCCTATCCAATAGCTCCATTGTTGTCATTATATTTCTACTGTGTCATCAATGGTTGGAACCTCCCACAAGTTCATCTATATGAACTTCTAGATCCATACAATATCCTCTGTTGTATACATAATAGCTAGGTACTCGAATTATGGAATAACTATTTATTTCTCGGAACACTTCCAACTTATAGTTCCATTTTAAGGTCAAATACAAATTTAGATTGCAATCATCAATCTTTTTTGTCACTTTGGAAGCTTGCATCAATGTAACACTTTACACCCAACCCTTCCTTATTAACATAACCAAGGAATTAATTTTTTAGTGCTTCTCAAGTACTTAAGGATGTTCTTATGGCAGTCTAGTGACCTTCGCTAGGATCAAATAATTACCCTCTCATCATGTCCTATACATATGAGACAAGGAGATGAGTACACAACATTGCATACATGATATATCTAATTGTGAATGCATATGAAATCTTACTCATGTTTTCCCATTCTTCACAGGAATTGGGATACTAGGCTCTGAAAAACTAATCCCATGGAACATGAACAAATTTTGTCTCATTGAGTCCTACATGTTGAACCCCTTCAACATATTGCCAATGTATGCACTTTTTCTTAGGTCAAGAAGCTTTCTAAATCTATCTCTATAGATCTCAATTCCTAAGATATAGGATCCTTAGCCTAAACCATTATAAAGAAGGTACATCCCATGTAGGTTTTAAAATTTATAGTATAAGGTGGTATTCCCCATCATTATGTGGAATATAAATATGCTCCCACTAAATCTTTGAAATCACATATTTCATATTCATTTCAATTAAAGTTAAACTCTTTGATCTAACCTGTCAAATTGAAGATTCCAGCTCTGAGGTTCTTGCTTCAATCCACAAATTGACCTTTGTAGCTTATAGACTTTATTTGCATTATTAGATTTATAAAAACTTTAGGTTGTGTCATGTACACATCCTCATAATTATTCCTATTAAGGTATGTGGTTTTATCATCCATATGACAAAACTCATAGTCATAACAAGCTGTAATGGCAAGCATGATCGTGATAGATTTAACTGTGGCAACTGGTGGAAAGATTTCATCACATTCAACACTTCAAACTTGTTTGAAACCTTTTACAACCAATGTACTCTTATAGGTTTGTGCATTACCACCCTCATAATTATTTCTATTAAGGTATGTGGTTTTATCATCCATATGAAAAATCTCATAGTCATAACAAGCTACAATGGCAAGCATGATCGTAATAGATTTAACTGTGGCAACTGGTGGAAAGATTTCATCATGTTCAACACTTTGAACTTGTTTGAAACCTTTTACGACCAATCTACTCTTATAGGTTTGTACATTAGCATCCATGTCAGTCTTATTCTTGAATACACACTTGCACCCTATGGATTTTACCCCTTCAGGTGGATCCACTAAGGTCATACCTTGTTGGTGTACATGGAGTCCATCTTGGATACAATGGATTCAAGCCATTTCTCATACCCTGGTCCCTCAATAGCTTCTATGTAAGTTGTTGGCTCATCATTTATGACAAACTCACTGGTTCATGAGTCATAAGATATCCTAATCTTTTAGACTCAAGGCGTGTTCTACTTGATCTATGAGGTTTTGTGTCACATGATGAACTTTTAGATCTATGAGGTTTTGTGTTACATGAGGAACTTGAGATTCTACAACCATTTGTGATTCTCCTTGTTCCTACCTCCTTTAGGTTCAATGTTTTTTCTAGTTGGTCTCAAACTTTTTGAGTTTCTACATTTCTCCCACTGATTCCTTCAAAATTAAATTCCCTTTTAGTAACACAGCCGTCCTGGCAACAAACACTTTTGTTGTCAAATGTAATATAAAAGTAATATCCAAAAAAAATGTTTATGTGATTTATGGACAAAGCTTTTCAAGAAACTATTTTCTTAAATAATTTTTCATTCCTAATCCTTATAAAAGAAATATTGGGACACTTTCCATGCCATATCTCATATGGTGTCTTTTGAACCATTTTAGATGATACATTGTTTAGTGTAAAGCATGTGTCAAAAGGAAATTGGAAGATCAACTAGATTTATTAGTGATCACACCATGACTAACAAGGTGTGATTCCTTCTCTTTGATATATCATTATGTTTCAGGTGGACTTCATTGTGATACATTATCACAGTCTCCCAAGAGGTCCTCAAACTCTTGGTTCAAAATACTTTTCACATCGATCATATCGAGGTGTTTTAATAATTTTGCCAAGCCGGTTATATACTTCATTCATTATCTCCTTGAACACTTCAAGAGATTCATAATACCATATCTACTGAGATCATCAATAAATATAATGAGGTACTCGTAACCACCTCTAGCATTAATTATAAAAGGTCTATATACATCAATATGTATGAGGCCTAGTAGAATACTCGCTCTCCCACTAGTTCTAGTAAAAGGTGCTTTATTCATATTGACCAATACATAACACTCACATGTCTCTATTGGTTTAATAACCAAAAGAGTCCAGACAACCTCTTTATGGGTTCTAGAAATACATTTCTCATTTACGTGCTCTACATGACAATGCTATATGCTTTCATTATTTTAGTCATCAAGCCATTCAATATATGTGTTATACATATTTGTCTCTATAAGTATTGAGTATAGATTATGAGACATAGGGTACTTCCATTTAAGATCTTATCTTTCTAAAGCAAAAGATAAAATATTCATAATATTCTTGTCCATACAAGATACATGACATTTTTCACTAATGGCAGGTACATAATAGCAATTTACTCATTCCATTACATACCCATTAGCCTTAGATGAATTACAAATTCCAACCACAGTAGAAGCAACTCTTACTTCATGTAGTTCTATCTTACTTCTTCTCAGATCCTAAAGTGGAGATCTCTATTTCCTGCTTCTTCTTCCTTAGTTCCTCTATAGAAAGAGGAAAATTCCTTTTCTAGTGTCCAAGCTGGTGGCACTTCCCTTCCTTATTCACTTCTCCCTTTGCTTTAAGTGCAGAAGAATTGGGTTTTTGGCTAGGTTTAGAACTCTTCTTGGCCTTGCCTTTGCCCTTGGAATTTCCCTTTCCTCTGTTGATCATCATCACAGATTTAGGATTGTCTTTCTTCATCTATGCTTCAATCATTCTCAACATGCCAATCAATTATGACAATGACTTATCATAATTGTTCATGTTGTAGTTCATGACAAAATGGCTATATGATTCCGGTAATGACTGTAGAATCACATATGTGGCCAATTCCTGGCATAAGGGAAATCCCAGTGTGTTTAGGTTCTCCACATACCCAATAATCTTGAGCACATGGGGTCCCACTAGATCTCTCTCTACCATATTGCACTTGAACCATGCCTTTGAGATATCATACATCTCTTGTCTTACCTGATCCTGAAGCATGTTCGTGAGATGTGTTACCATCTTGATGACTTTTGTGTTTTCATGTTGTCTCTACAACTCAAGCTTTATTGAACATAGCATCAGACACTCAACATCTATGGCATCTTCAGAGTGCTTCTTGTAAGCATCCCTGTCAGCCATAGATGTGGTGGGAGTGGGTTCATCTAGGTCTGGTGTCTCAAGGACACAGAGCTTGCACTCTAGTGTGAGAGTTGTTCTCAATATCCTAAACCAGTCATGGAAATTATTCCCATACAACTTGTCCTTCTCAAGGATGGATCACAAGGAAAACATGCTATTGGTTGTTGTCTGTTTCTACAAAAGAAATTTGCAAATTGTTAAAAACCTTTTGATTTGATTTCATAATATTAACAATTTTTTAGGTTCTCCACATACCCAATAATCTTGAGTGCATGGGGTCCCACTAGATCCCTCTCTACCATATTGCACTTGAACAATGCCTTTGAGATATCATATCTCTCTTGTCTTGCCTGATCATGAAGCATGTTCTTGAGATGTGTTACCATCTCGACGACTTCCATGTTTTCATGTTGTCTCTGCAACTCAAACTTTATTGAACATAGCATCAGACATTCGACATCTATGGCATCTTCAGAGTGCTTCTTGTAAGTATCCTTGTCATCCATAGACATGGTGGGAGCGGGTTCATCTAGCTCTAGTGTCTCAAGGACATAGAGCTTGCACTCTTGTGTGAGAATGATTCTCAATGTCGCAAACTAATCATGGAAATTATTACCATACAACTTGTCCTTCTCAAGGACCTATCACAAGCAAAACATGTTATAATTTTTCGTATGTTTCTACAAAAGAAATTTGTAATTTGTCAAAAACCTTTTGATTTTATTTGATAATATTAACAGTATTGACTAGGCCTTTATTAATTATCTCTCCCACTAATCTATTCAAATTGATAGCCGTATCATATCAATTTGGAAGATTGCAGTGTACAACCTTCTAGTGAGTCAAGGCCCAAAATAATTAAGTTATTACGCAACGTCCATAACCAATTATTAAGGTAGGAAACATTTTCCATTCCATTTGCATCTCATGCAGTTCTTAGATATATAGTATGCACAACTCTTAGTCATAGTCCATTTGTATGCTTCTAGCCACTTAATCTCATTAAGGTCACCTAGTTAAGCCTGACCAAAAAGCCAACACAACAATAATGCACCCAACTTGACAGGCCCACAAAACTATCATCACACTTCCATGATATAGATATCTCACCACACTTGGCAGATCAAGCTTTTCATGTGTGTTGCTTATGGAAAGCATCTAAGACTTAAATATTTGATTGATTGATTTTATTTATATATACATACATATACATATCTAATAACCACATGCTAATAATATGTATTATATGCATACTATATCCACAAAAGAAACATGCAATTATAAACTACAAGAGATGGTTATGGCCATACTAATACAATTCTTTAGAGCCATAAGAAATTGCTACCACTTGAGGTCCACATCATATGTAAAAACATGTACTTGCAGAAATCTATATAGGAACACGTCTCGTCGATCGAATCAACCCTTGAGTCGATCGGTTGGCCTCCTGGTTGGTCGATGGGTCTCTTGGATCGGTTGAATGGCCTCCCGCTTAAGTGGTGTTTAGAATCCTCCAATCAATTGATTGAGTCACTAGTGGATTGATCGGCTCATCCTGACATCTGGCCTATCTAGTCGATCGGTTTAACTTATGAATCATTCAAATCGTTAGGTACAAACACCTTCTCCTATCCAAAATAGGAAATAAAACCATTGTATTATTATTTAACTTACTATATTTTAAGAGGTGAAACCTCAATTCAAATCTGAGGGGGGTATAGGAAGGAAAACTTTAACTTTCATATGGAAAGAGAGCGAGAGAGAGGATGGTATGTAAACCAAATTTGAAAAGGCAGGAAGCATTCAACCATGCATACATATCCTGGGGGTATTGACCATAACTACACTTACATCCACCATCAAAACAATTTTAGGATGACGCGTATAAATTTCATATGTATCAAATATATATATATATATATATATATATATATATATATATATATATATATATATATATATATATATATATATATATATATATATATATATTGGGATTGCATGTGGTATTTAATCGAATATCCAAATTATTCATTTTTGATAATTGCATCGTATGTAATAAAATAAATGATAAAAAAGTTGATCATATTAACTAAATCCCAAAACATTATAAAGGATGGTATGGAATCCGAATTTGAAAAGGCAGGAAGCATTCAACCATGCACACATATCCAGGGGGTATTGGCCATAACTTTTCTTACATCCACCATCAAAACAATTTTAGGATGACGTGTATAAATTGCATATGTATCATATATATATATAGGGATCATATGTGGTATTTAATCGTATATACAACTTAAACATTTTAGATAATTGCATGGTATGCAATAAAATAAATGATAAAAAATCTAATCATATTGATTAAATCCCAAAACATTATAAATCATCGTGGCTCTAATACTACTATAGGGAAATATGACGATATAAATGATAGTGGAAAAAAAATTCTTACCATATTCCCCATAAACAGTGGATGACGTCAACAACTATAGATTGGGAACAAAGGTTTCAAGGCATATACTTGGTCTTAGAGTAAGTCTAGTGACTGCCCTTGCAACAACATGCTTCATTTGCAAGCAGCATCTAGACGGTTGTCAGTGACAACCTCCTGATGTAGCACCACGGATGGAGGTTGATGACATTCTCTTAGCGGGTGATAATGGCCTCCACACCTCTACATAATCCATGCAGACTACCGGGAACTCCTATCATTTTTTGGAACTGATAGGAAGGAGTTGTCCCTTCCATTCTCAACATGCTAGCATTGACTTTTTCTCCCTCATTATCTCTCCCTTTGACGGGTAAGACTTGCTTGGACTCTCACATTACCACAACTATGAGAGGACAACAATCATTAGAGCTTATTGTTGTGTCTCCTAAAAGTCTTGATTGCTCCTCTTTTTATAGCAGTGTTAGGGTCAGGGTTTCCAGATCAATTGGGAGTCAAAGAGACAGAATTTCAGGAATTTTCTAAAAGATCTGAATCATGAAATGGTCAGCTCAGTACTGAACCAGTCAGTTCACATGTGAATTGGTTGATTCCACACCTGAATCAAACTATTAACTTTCTTTCTTATTAGCAAATATATTGGAATTCAATGTGACAATTAATGCACAACATGACGTCAACATCAATCCCAATGTTCAGAAAACCGGTCTAATCAACCATATCATCGACTAAATATTCAGTTTTGTAGGCTTACCGCCCCTCATATGCATAATTAGACCTATAATCGATCTAGGGTCGATTAATTGGCCGCTCGGGGGTATAATCGGCCGATTAATTGGGGATTTTCAAAACCCAAGAGCAATAATATTTTTTTTTACGATACTTTTTCTAAACCTACTATTGTTCATTACAATTACATTCTCTTGCCCCTCTTCACATATTTGGTCTTTTCCCCATGTTTTCTCAATAAGTTTATAGTTAATGTTTATTGAATTGATTCTTATTATTTATGTTTTCATCTCTAATATCATCAACGTTTCTATTTACTTATTTACTACAATATTATCCTCTAACTAATTGTTCTTATTTACTGCTCTATATTGAATATTGATTTAGATGCATATTCTTTATATTGATTACTTAGATATAGTTCATTTTGTTTGTGACTATGCTTACTTATAATCCAAATGAAGTTTAACTCCCTCCTTTTAGGGCATGATTAATCTCATATTACAAGAAGATTATACTCAAATTTTAGTTATACTATTCTAATATATGACTAATACAGAACTTGTATATGGTCAACATATAATATATATATATATATATATATATATATATATATAAACTAATATTTTCAAAAAATCAAAGCTGATTAAAACCGATTATTCTCTCTCTTATACTCCTGCAAACTACATATACTCTATTCGGTACCATGTCCACCTGTACACCAATTATCGCTTTTCAGAACACTGATCAATTCTTGATCCATTCTTATTGATCATTGAACTGGGTGATTCACAATCTGAACCAGTCGATTCAGAATCTGAACTGGTGCTAGAAAGCTTTGTGTTGCTTGTAAGCCAGAGGTGTGCACACTAGCCAATAAGAGGTGACTAGATGCACTCCACAGAACTCAAATGCACAAGATCTCTCGAAATTTATAAAAACCCTAACAAGACTCGATCACAACACTAAATAGGTCACCCACAAGCGCACATGGTATTATTGTAGTATAGGTGATAGGCAAGAGTAGGGGTCGATCCACAGGGACAGAGGGGGCACTAGAGCTAGGTTAGCATTGTCCATGTTCCTAGAGCGAAGACTAGGGTTGAAGGGTTTAAAAGGGGTTGTTTTGATTGTTAAACTAGGTGAATAGGCAAGTAAAGGCAACATGAAATCTAAGTTATTGCAAGCCCTAAATTGTCCTAAGAAAGCAAGTCTAAAAAGGTTGATTAAGAAATTAGCTGAACATGAGCAAAGGTTAACTACACTACACCAGTAGAGCAATTAGCAACTAAGAGCTAAGTTAACCACTAGAGAGAACAAGGGCCTAAGTTAACCCTAAAGAGAAAGACTAAGCAATTAACTAGATTGAACAAAAGCAACTAAACTAGATTAGCATAAACAAGCTAAGAAGGCAAGATTGGTTTTTAAGCAATGAAATTAGGTAGGTGGGCTGTTTGGGAATATGATTTGATATTAGTTGGGGGATGTCAACATGGCATGCAATTATCACAATTCAAGCTAGATTAGCAAACCAAACAACAAGGCAAGTGCTATTAGAACTTCCCCTATACTACTAGTTGGAGAACTAGGATTAAGTGTAATTCTAGTAGGACTTGTCAAGTCTAGGTTTCTAGGGTAAGTGGTATTAGGGTAATTGAGAGCCAAGGGTAGAAATGGGAGTAGAGATGAGGATTTTTCACCTCATGCCACTAGCAATCTAGCGTTTAGAAATCTCTACAAAATTGCACTAATCACACTTACACTAGCCACTTAGATCTCACACTCACTTGTAGAAGGAGGGATATGTATGTAGGAACAAAGGGGACTAGCTAGGGATCAACTAATTGGACCTAGGAGCCATTCCTAAGATTGCCACATACACTCCAATTCCTCCTAGAAGCTAAGTGTCATCAAACATCTCAAAGCATGCAATCCATGTTAAAAGCATAAATCACACGCAATAAAATAGGATATGAAATAGAAGTAAGAGGCAATCATCATAGATAGAAATCATGTTCATTACAAGTTATTCCCCCCCCAACATGGTATCAAAGTCACATTTTAACCCCCAAACAAACACCACTAGGGGCTTAGCTAGACATAATCAAAGAAATGGCAAAAGAAAGGGGAAGAAGGGGGGAGGTTGAAGTAGAATCCTCCTTCTTCACCTCCGAATAGCTTGGAGATGACCTCTCTCCTCCAATGGTGTAGATGGGCATGAGAATGTAGGGGATTATGGAGGAAAACCTAGAAATCTAGGTTTCCAAGGTGGAAATGGTGGATGGAGAGCATAAATGCAAGGGAAGTGCAATGAATGCTCAAGGAGTGGGTGGAGAGGAGTAATGGCAGCTAGGGAGTGTAACCCCATTCCCCAGCTGCCACCTATGTATATATAGGTGGTGGGGAAGCACTAGGGTAAGTAGGGGTAGAATAGGAAAAGCAGTGTATAAAAATGGGTAGGGTTAGTTGGTCACCACGACCGTGTTGATGTGCCACGGCCGTGGTGGGGGTAGCATGAAATGGCCGTGGGGGTGTGTACGCGGAAATGGTGTGAAAGGGATTGGAATGGTTAAGTATATGTGGTGGCCACGGCTGTGGCGGGGTGCCACGATCGTGCTGGGTAAGGGGTGCCACGACAGTGGTGAGATACCACGGTCATGTTGGAGGATGAGGTCATGGGTGTGGGGAGTGCCACGGGTGAGACAGTCTTTAAGGGCCACAACTGTGGTGAGTGGCCATGACCATGGTCATCCAAGCATAAAATGGGCCACCTCCCTATTGATTTTGTGGGGCGTTGTGCATAATTACAACGGCCGTTGCGGAGGCCACATCCATGATGTCTTCTGTTGGCCACAACCGTGCTGATGGCATGACCGTGATGTCTTCAATAAGCCATGGTCGTGCTGATGGCCATGGTCGTGATGCATTTGGTGCAAAAATACTGACTTCCCAGTTGATTCTTGAACATAATTCACACGACCGTGGTGGATGCCCACGGCCATGCTAGGGTATTCAGTGGCTAAATTGACTTCAATCTTCATCATCAATGAACTTCTTTGATTGATGTCGAATCTTGGCCATTAGGGGTAGGTTGAGGGAGCTTTGGGGCCTTCTTTGGACCCCCTCCATGAGCGGAGGAACCCTAGAATTCCTTCCTTCTCTCTCATCCATCCAAAGCATGGTCCAAGTACCTGAAAATAATGCAAAGAACGTCCATAAGCGCATTTGATAGTAGTACTCATATTGGGGGATTTAACTTGCATTCTACTATGTTTAGATGTGAATAAAGTACAAAATGGCACAAGATGGAGCCCTAAAATAGGGCTGCATCACCGGTTCATTCATCCAATCTTGTTTAAATTGAATATATAAATAGTTTAGTAATCAAGTTAAAACATATTCATGGATAAACTCCTATTCCAGGTGTATCCTATGTGTGTAACCTATAGGTCCCAAATTATGTTGGTAGTGACTGTTCATAACTAATTTATAACATCACTAGCAATGAGCAATATCTAGAAATACATCATTGCTACCCAAGTAATTGGAAAGTTAGACGAAAACGTCAACCTACAATCAACAATTATTGTTATAGTGATTGCATGGATCCTTTGTCTCTGATATCCTGATTTAACTCGAGGCAAGTAAACTTCATACTCTCAACATTCAATCTATGTTCCTTGAACTAGAGTAGACTGTATGAGATGCATATGAGCTCACATATCATATATTGATTTACATGAGAATGACCATACATTTTGTAGCCTCTCTTATCAAGTGTCTAGGACATCAACTCTAGTATGAGGGAAACATCCCATCTACATCACTCATAGTCATTCCCCATGTGTCACAACGTATATGAGCATCACCTTTATGGAAACCCTTTTACAAGGTCACATTGGATAATTTCAAAATACATCGAATGACATGTGATGAGTGTAGTGACTTCAGGTCTAAGAACCAAAATCACCACTATCACTATGAGAGCTAATTCTACCTGCCATTCAATGGTTTCAATATGTCACTATCAAGGTGGGTCTGTCTGATACATTGTTATCTAACAAGTATCTATGTGTTTGTTTTGATATCATATGTCATGACTAATGAGATTCTGTCAGCAACCAACACACAATGTAGTCTTATGTGCTATTATTGTCTATCAGCTTCTACAATAACTTTTGATTATGGACAAAACAAGAATGTACATACTCTTATCATAGATATGATCTCATTGTTTAGGTCCTCAACTTGAAGACATATGCTACAACAACATCATTCTTTAAACATTCACCATGTTTGTGCCATCATCTCATGATTGAGAGAAACATAATAGACACAATTACCTTTATAATTATCAAAGCAAGTATATGATGCCCCTTACAATCATCATATGGTTGGATCTATGGAAACAAATAGCAACAATGTGATTCTCTTGTAATTGAGTTTTGTGGGTGGTTTATGAACCATCCATTACTATACTGGTGATATTCATGATCAAATAATTGTTGGGAATCCTAATACACCCGCATATAGAAAAGTGTCAGGAGATTTTGAAGTTTTAATTTGATCACCAAGTAGTTGAGAGATCTATTGTCAATTGCATAGGCAAAAGAAACTAGGATGAGTTGGGTAAGATTCCTAGAGTCACAAATTCTAGCAACGTGATAGCACTTCTCATAAATCTATGGTCATATAAAATTCCTAGAGTCACAAATTTTGGCAACCATTAGTACAGTAATGATATGTGGGGTCAGATATTTTAAGCATACATCATCACTTCCTAACCGTAGTAAAATAATGGTCAATAGGGTCAATTATTTTAATCCTACATCATCACTTCCTAACCGACGCTGAAGCGGTCGACACTATAGAAATTTGTATAATAGCATTAATTTTTTATCCAAAGGAAAGAGAACCTAAAGAGAAGTGTCGGGTTGCACAAACAAAAACCCAAGGCACTAGAAACATTATTGCGTCATTTATACTAACAAAACCAACCCTATAGGTGTAACTGATCATCTTAAATATGCAAACAAGATAGCCTACCTTGGAGGTCTATAAGGTCAGTTATATGACTAAAACCGATCCTAGATATCTACATTATCAATTAAAGTTTTGATCACAAAAAATAGCCTCATTCTTTTTCTAAGAAAACCATCCATGTAAGTCTACAAGGTCAGTTATGTAAAGAAAAATGATCCTATGACTATTCATTAATAGTTAAACTTCCATCATAAAAAATAGCCTTGGTTGTTTTCTAGAATAACTGACCCCTAGTGTCTCTAAGGTCGGTTATATGAAAAACACCGACCCTAAATGTCTGCATTATTAGTTAAAATTTTGATCACAAAAAATAGCCTCGGGTTTGTCTATAAAATTGTCCTTGTAAGTCTATAAGGTCATTTATTTAAAGAAATACGGCCCTATAGGTATTCATTATCAGTCAAAATTTGATCACAAAAATAGCCTTGGTTGTTTTCTAGAATAACCGGCCCGTAAGATCAGTAAGGCCAGTTATATGAAAAAAATCCTGACCCTATAGGTCATCTTATCGTTAAAAAAATTGACCCAAAATATAGCCTCAATAGAAATCTATAGAACATAAACATGTACAACAGAAACCTACTTTACAAAGATCAAAACTTGCAATGCAAAGATGCATGCCTAAAATACATTCTAAAGTCACTTTCTAGCTTTTTTGTTCTCATTCCTATTTGAATTTATATCATTTACCAAATCACACACATTAATAGCAACAACAATTCAACATATTTAATTGATACATTCACACACATTGCACATCATTCAATCACATATTTAATTGAGATGTCCACAACATCCACAAAATGAAAGATAGATTGTATTAACCAAGTTTTAGATAATATACATAAACAAAAGTAACATATGCATTTATCCAATGCCATGATGATTTCATCTAGAAAATCATCCGACCCCTGTTCTTGAAATTCATTTAAAGCCTCCAGCGTGTAAGGCCAAGTTGTAAAGATTTACAAAAGAAATGTACATCCTATTTTTTTATGAAATGATTAAAACTCACTTGTAAATTTATGATGATATTCTTAATTACCTGATTTATAGTCTAAATGTCACATGTTGATGTCTTGACAATAGTTTGCATATACTTCATTACATAGCAGCCACAAGCCCAATAATGATTTTGTATAGGACACTACACATAAAGAATTATACTTAGTGTTAGTAAACTACTATAAAAACGGTTGATATAGAACAAAATTATCAAACTAGATACTTTGAAATTCTTCAAACTCATTACTAAGTCATCAAACTATAATAAATTACTATAAATAGAATTAACATAAGACTAAGTCGTCAAACTAGCTACCTTGACATTATTCAAACTCAATGTCTTTAATTTTGAAGGTATTCATCCTCCACCTTCACAAAAATATTTTATACCCCTATTAGTTAAATGATTAAGATAGTTGAATAAATAGACATATCATGATGAAGCATAATAATTGATGTGGTAATGACTAAAGTTATGCTTACTCTATAGTTTGAAATTTCAATTTGTGTCCCCTTGGTGTTTTCCCATTGGGTCAAGACAATAAAGGATCATAAATTTTTGGTCAACCACCAATAATTCCCAATGTCTGGATCTGAGTAAGTATAAAAAATGTTAAAATAAACCAAAATAAAAGAAATTTACTCAATATTAAAATTAGATTGAATAATAAAGGCTTAATCCACATTAAAGGGAACTAGAATAATATCCTTTCCGACACTAGTGAAATATTTGAATGATGTAGAGAAATAGTATTTGTGTTTCCATCAAGATTGTACACCTTGCCCGATTCCACAATATTATATTCTAGCACCTCAACTGCAAGCTTGTAGTTCATAGCAACCTAGAATTAAGATAATATAAACTATATATAATGAACACATCATATATATCGTGCACATGAATAACATAATACATATATCATATTGTTAACACAACATATATAATAAACTTACAATAGATTGTTGTGGTGGGTCATTGGGAGTGCTCCCATGACCTTCTATGACGGGGGCATTGGCATGTACATCATCATGTGAGAGACAAATAGTTTGAAGATGTTGAGAAGGTTGACTAGGCTGAAATGAAGACATTACTTCCTTTACTTTTCGTGCTACTACAACTTAAAGTTCTTCTAGTGTCATTCCCCTATACGACCTCTTCTAACATAGAAACAATGTAACTGACCTGATCCGCCAAGATGAAGAAGAGAGAAGATGGCAGTCTGTGACACCTTGCTTCCGATGAAAAAGAAAGAAGATGATGGATGGGTGGCTTTGTTGATAGGGTTAGTGGATGGCTAGGACAGAGCGATGTCGAGAGAGCCACTTAAACCTTTGGTCTCCATGTCGGTGCTGATTTTTGACTTCAGTGAGTAGGAGGAGGACAATGTGAATGGGACCTTCATGGCATCAATAGAGGACGACAGGTAGCAGGGAGCTTGAGATGACAGACGACGAATGGTGGACTTCAACTCCTGGCCTCCATTCTTTGCATAGCGCACCGGAGTTCCAACTTTTGTGAGTAAGAGGACGATGATGCAACATGGTTCCACGAGACGTGGATGGTCATGACCTTTTCTTCCTTGGTGAGGGTGGTGGACAATGGGTGGTAGGGGGAAGATTTTTAGCTAGAGAGAACCATGAACCGAAGTGTAGAGAGAAATCATAGATGTGGTGGAAACCTTTGAGAAATAGAAAGAGACCCTAGTTTACCTACATGGTCAGTTTCAGATCCTAGAATCGATGCTTCCACAATTGGTACCCAAGTTTTACACATAGGGTCTGTTTTAATTAATAAAATGAATTTATACAAAGAATGCACAAGGTCAGTTATATTGAAAAACTGACCCCATAGGATTGTGAGTATGATGACCACCTTATGAGATACATGGTAGGTTCTTATGAGAAAAACCAATTGTATAGGTTTTGGAGGGAAGAAAAAATGGAGGAAATTTGTCTGTGACAAAGCCTATAGAGTCAATTTTAGACAAAATCCGACTCTATGATGCTAAATTGAAATTTTTGGTGTGAAAACTAGATTTTGTTGGTCTTTAATAGCATCACTTACATTTTGTAGAACTGACGTTGTACCACAACCGGTACTTGGGTTTTTCCCCAAGGCTTGTAGTTTTGGGTTTTAAATACAAACTGACTCCATAGGCTATTAGGTCCATTTCTATAACAAAAATGACACTTTCATTAGTGAGGATACTGACCAAATATGTAGTAGTGAATGTGATCATACTTTTAATAGATCTATGGTCAAACGGAAAAGCCCATGGACTGATATAAAGAAAATGTATGTTGCTATTCAAATTCAACACCTATGGGATTACAAGTGTGCTTTAGGGGTTGTCAAGTACTAATGATGTTAATTAGGATGTCCAATCAGTAAAAATCAAAGATAGATTGCCCCCCAAGAAAATTTAAAAAATTACATCTACTTTAAATGTTTAGTACATACAACGATGTTTCTAATGTGTTTGAGAAGTTAGAAAATTCATATGATAGTTGCTCTATAGAGGCTAGAAGTCTTACATTCTCATTCATGTCAATTAGTGATCCTCTAGTCACTTTGTCTTGGAATGTCCATGGACTCAATAGACCAAGACGTCAAAAGAAGGTTTAGGAGAGTATGAATGAAATTGGGTGCCCTAACAATATTGTGTGGAAACTAAGATAAGGAACAAGAAGGATTTCAAATAAATGAAAAGAATATGACTAATAAGGATCATATTTAATCATACTTCTCATCCTTTAGGGGGTATGACTCTTGTTTGGGACCATATCATTCTCAGTGTCAATAATATTGAAGAAAGCAATCAATATATCAACTGTTCAGTTCATTATAAAGGATCTATATTTTTACTTATATATACATAGATAAAATGAAAAGAGAAGGTTTTTGTTATGGAATGACCGTGTTGAAATCAAGAAAAGGGTCATGGGGCCTTGGAATTTTGCCGGTGACTTCAATGGCCTACTCTTTACCAATGAAAGGAATGGTAGATGTTTTTATCTTGTCAAAGTCATGTAATATTTTGATTCTATGATTGTTAACGTTAATTTGTTGAAATTCTATCTTAGAGGTAATT
This sequence comes from Alisma plantago-aquatica, assembly GCA_963693085.1. Taxonomy (NCBI): domain Eukaryota; kingdom Viridiplantae; phylum Streptophyta; class Magnoliopsida; order Alismatales; family Alismataceae; genus Alisma; species Alisma plantago-aquatica. Next base: position 323,951,253 of record OY856415.1, read on the forward strand.
TATAAACGTTTTATAACAGACATGAAGGAGATGACACCATTTTTTTAAAGATTGATAGATGCTTCTATGATGAGGAGTTCATTCGAACTTTTCTAAGAACTCTGGGTTGATGTTCAGAGTATCATCTATAGTGACCATAGATAGTTCTTGATCATTTTTGTAAAAATAAAGAGAAATAGAGAAGGATACTTCAAATTGTATATGGTTGGACATCCAACTCTTATTTCCTTTTTATTGTCAATGAAACATGGAACATTGAGATAAAGGTAAACCCTATGTACAGAGTGAGTTAAAAACTAAAATTTTTAATGAAAAGCTTATAAAGTGGAATAATGAGGGGTATGGTATATATTTAATAATTTTAAATAAAGAGCTTGAAGCCTTTTAAGATCATACTATTCTTAATTCTCTTCTTGATGATCTTTCCCTTCAATCTATTGCCTCTGAGAAAAAAAGTTAGCTTTGTTCATTGTTGAAGCACAAGAATTCTTTGCTAAAAGAATTTAAGGTTAATTTGTTTAATTTGGGAGGAAGAAACACAAACTATTATATAAACCGATTAGAGTGAGAGAAACTACATAATGCCTCAATGTTGACGAGTCTAAATTCCATGATGATATGGCCATCAATGATACAATTTATGCTCACAACTATAACCTTTTCAATCAATATGAAGCCAATTTTGATGATTATGTCCCTTAGAATAATAACTATAAAATTCCTAGACTTTCTTCTAATCATATTATCTCTCTTAGTAAACTTATGGCAATAGTTGAAACTAGAAAAATAATTAAAGAGGGTGACAAGGACAAAGTCTCGAGGCCAGATGTACTTAAAAGGGTATTCTACAAAGTTACATGGAGTTTTATTGGGAGGGGTGTAACCACTGATGTTCTTAATATATTTTGGACTATTATAATATGCTTAAAGTGGCATATAAATTCTACATCACCATGATTACTAAATTCAAATGAATGGATTACATAAAGGATTCACGTCCTATATCACTTTCTGACTGTAACGTTTTGTATAAAATCATTTGTACAACTCATTGCTAATCAGTTGAAGTACATTATTCATTCCATTAACTATGGCACTCAAGTTGCTTTTGTAAAGGGCATGAATATTATTGATGATTTGCTTCCCAAAAATCAGTTGATTCGTGCTTTCAATAAGAATGAATCTTCTATATGAATGTGAATGAAAACTAATTAAGTCAAAGCATGACTCTTTTAAGTGGTACTTATAGTTCACTATGATGAATAAGATGGAATTTCCTTATTACTGGGTTAATGGGATCCAATATTCTACATGTAATTATAATGGAAAGGCTTATGATCCCATTTTTTCTTCTTATTGGATTAAATAAGTGGACCCATTTTCCATTTTTTGTTGTTTATATAGGGATTTCGTTATATAAAAAAGCACTCAATTGAAATGAATCTCATTCACCCTTTTCAAAACTCAAAGTATCTATTTCCAACGTTATGTTTGTAGATGATGTCATGATATTTACTAGAACTAATGTTGCTAATGTTCTGAATCTCAAAATATTCCAAGTAATTTTGGTGAGCTTTTGGTCTTGTGCCTAAACGCAATAAGAGAAATGTTTTTTGTAGTGCTTTGTAGATATTGATTGCTCAACTTAAAGTTTTATTATTGACAAAGGTGACTTCCCTGTGAATTACATTGAGTTACCTTTTTTTCTATGTTAAATTAAATATATCTTTTTTCCCCCTTTGATTGATACAATGAGAGGAAAGTTAGAAGTGTCTAAGTTGAAAGTTTTTCCTTTGGATAGGATTGAATCGATAATTTTGACCCTCTATGCTCTACACTTGTTTTTTCAGGAACATTTCTCTACTCTCTTCCATCATGAAGGAAGTGAGAGAATAGACAAACATTTTAGCGTGGGGGAGTGAATCTGGAATGGAAATTGCATGATGTATCTTGGAGAAAAATATGCATACCAAAAAATAGAAGGAACCCCAGACATATGAGTAATCATTGATGTAAACTCTATAGGTTTATGCCTTAATGTTTTGCTTATAGCATCTAAAAAGGATACATTATGGGTAAAATAGATGAATGTGAAGTATATGGCAAATGATTCTTGTTGTCATCTAAACACAACCCAAATAAGTCATGGATGTGGAGACATGTGCTTATCTTGAGAAGATTTATTTCGTTTCACATTGGTATTGTTATAGGCACAAGAAATATATTATTGTTTGTAGAGACCCATCAGTAAATTACAATACCTTCTTGACCTGTTATGTACATGCTAACAATAATTTGAAGTTGGGATGTGGTATATATGGCACACTAAAAAAATTCATTAGTGATAAATGTATGAATCCTAATAAAGGAAGTCATAAAGAGTTATATGACTCATCAAGACTTTACATATTAGTTTCAATGAAAAATACACTATTCTTTGTGATGGTAATCATGCCATTAACCTGAAGAATTGTTGGATCTGGTCAGTATGAAAAATATAGAATCTGATTTGGATAGCTAAATATGGAAGTTCAATGCTCCCATGAACTTTGTTCTAACTTAATAGAAACTCTTTAATGATATATTGGCTACCTAGGATGTATTAAAAAGTATCATCCATGATACTACTTCTCAATGCCTGCTATGCACCTCTAAAGACTATACTGTGATGTTCTTTTATTGCAATATTGTGAGGATTTTATGGGAAAATGATAAGGTGAAAGATTTTGTTCATGTTTTTCCTATGAATTCTAATGAATGTCCTAGATTTCATTCTATGAATGAACACATAGCCTGCATGACAATTGCACATCATGTTTTTCTAGAAAGAAATGGGAGGTTGTTTAAAGGCAAGTTTACAACTTTAAATGATGCATGGAAGTTAATTTTCCTTGATTGTAACTCTTTGTATGTATATCTATTTTTATTTCCTTTCACTCCTCACTTTCCTCTTTTCCTTGTACATATATATGCCACAAGTTTAATAGATGAGTTACAACTTGTGAGTATTGGCCAGTAAGAGGTAAAACAAAACTTTTTGAAGTATTTGAGTAATTTAGATCTAAAAGATATTTCTACTAGTATTACAAAGATCTTAGAAATGTAATAAACATAATATATTAAAATGTGGGCTAGTAATGTGGTGATTACTTAGGAGTATGTCTCATGTAGAATATTATACCCCTAAAGAGCATAAGAGTGAAGCTATGAGATCAATTTGATTGAATCATGGGTTGAGAATCTAGACCATGGCCTAAATCGAGTAAAAATAAGTAGGGATTAGTGTTCGATCTCATTTCATTATTATCCCATTATCCAGGTTTATTATCCAAATTATTCAATATCAAGATCCAGTATTGTAAAATAAATAATTTAATCAATAATAACAAGAGCATATTGTGTCTTAGAGTAATTGAATGTTATATGGGTTATTGATATAAGTTTCATAAATATTAGGGATTTTGTCTAATACTTAAAAACCTAATTAATCACTAATAAATGTGTAATGGAAACCACCAATTGTCTATTTCTTTAGAGCATGGCATCATTTGTAAGTATTCCTAACATTACTATGAGAAAACATGTATTTTTTTATTTTTTGGAGTATAAGGGATATTTTTGGTGATTTAAACCAATATGTAAAGAATAAAATGGAAAGGGGTTAAACAACATAGTAAAGTGATTGGGGGTTGAGTGATTGGATTTGCAAATCATAAAGGGGATCCACTAATGTGGATCTCTTTGATGACCCACCTATTAGGCAAATTTACACGCTTAATAGGAGTAGGTAGAAAAGACCCTAGAACCCTACTTGCTCAAAATAAATCATGATATATGATTCATGCATTATGTTGTTTGTGCCTATTTGAGTAATTCCCTAAATAATGATCACAACAGAGTGAGAAGGGTGCAAAAGGTGAGATAAAAATGCGAGGAAGAGGTCAGGTGGGGGGTTTGATCTGTGGCTAGATTTGCAAGGTCTTTGCAAAGTGAATAGGCCCTTGATTGCTAAAAAAAATGAGCAGAGTAGGTGAATTGAATACTCTGATAATAGTAGTGAGAAAATGGAAATTGGAGGTGACATTTTTACCTCAAACATGAAATATTTGATAGTTGAGGAAGATTCATTGTGATTTTGTGAGACTTGTAAGTCATTTTGCATGTCCTACCATGGTTTCTAGCTCTTGAGTGAACTCTAGGTACCAAGATCTTATTGGTATGTATTAGGGTGATGTCTCATTGAAAATCAAAATATATAGGGTGCTTGAGGATTCTTCACTAAGGTTTCCTAAAAGTATCATTGTAGATAATTGACCTCTAAAGTCTAAAGCCTTAATTTGAAGGAGGTGGTTACACATGACTAAGTTTGGGATGGGTGGAAGTATTGATGGGACCCCCTTTGCAATAGAGGGATGATTGTGATTAATAGGTACAATGAAGATGGAGGGTGGTTATATAGACATAGGGTTTCATGAGGTGGCATCTAGATTGGTTGTTGAGAAAATTGGGGGAATTGGTGTTTTTGAATTGGTTGATGAAATTAGCCTTGTTAGGGATCATTGAGTAGGTGGTGATACCCATAGTTGTTGAAAATATTTACATTCAATAGATTCATTAAGGAGGGAGAAATTTGAAAAGGGTCATCATTTCATTTTATTGAGATGTATCTCGTAGAAGCTAAGTGAAGAATTTGACTTGTCCATCTGCAATTTTGCTCAAAATTGGAATTAGGCGCGGTTAGAGCTAATTCATCTATGAAATTAATTAGAATATAAATGAGGACTTGCTTGTTTTTATAATTTATTTGTCTCTCATACTTTATCCAATTAATCTAAAATTGGACCATGTCTCTATTTTTAAGACACTCAATCATAGAGATTGTTTGAAGTGTTAACTATGTCATCAAATTTCACAAAAAATGAGAATGCAACGGTTCATTTAGTTAATAATATAATATAAAAACATATTGACTAAAATCCTAGGTCTTATATTATATTGATGAATCTAATTTTAGGTTTTGTGGAGGCGGCAGGTGCAACAGAAATAACAAAAAAAATCTCCACATATCCTACAAACAGATCTCATCAACAACAATGCATTCGAAAGGAGGGTGTGCAAGGTATACCTCATCGTGGAGCAAGTATGATGACGATCCATTCAAACGGTGGTGTGTGTTGATCCTTACGTGCATGAATTGTCCATGTTTACATCCTCTGAACATAGACGCTCAACATCTGTGTCTCTATGTAGTCCACATAGATAGGATGGAACTCTTTGCTGCACTTATTGAGCTGACAAAAAGGAGCAACCTTTCGCTTGATGATGTGTTGCATTGTGTTCGCTCACCTTCTCTCTCTATATCTCTCTCTTAGGGGACAATGATGGATAGGGTTCACGTACTAGAGTGCGTCTGTAAAATCCGATTCTCATGTCCCTATAAATAGGAGAAGAAAGGAAACCATATTTCCCGAAAATCTTGGGAAATAAAAGGTTGCAGATGTGTTTAAAACAAGCCACTCGTAGACTATCAAAAAGACAATTAGAATATTCTAAAATCAATTAATTAATTAAACAATTAATCATATTAGTTAATTAACTAATTTTTGTCTTCCGACTCTAGTCCATTGCTTAGAATTTGTTGGTCAGCTTAACAATTTAAATCCAATCATTTTTAAATATTTTAACCAATAAACTTTGATTATATTCCAGTATTATTTTAGTAGATTACCTAAAAGTTTTAGTAATCAATTTGACTCAGAACATTTATTCATAATTATACTCTTATTCCAATACATCCTATGAGTGTAACCATGTAGGCTCCAAATTACGTTGGCAGTGATATTCATAATAAAATTATGATTTCAAAAGCAATGATTGGTATCTAGCAAGACTTCATTGCTACCCAAGTAATTGGAGAAGTTGGAGAATAACTTAGCCTAGTATTATGACCAATGTTACAGTGATTGTATAATCCCTATGTCTCTAATATCCATATTGAATCTAAGGCATGGAAACATCATTGTCTTAGTGTTCAATCTTTGTTCCTTCATTTAGGGTTGACTATTGAGATACACATGAGCTCAATATCATATAGTGACTCACATGAACATGACCATGCATTTCATAGTTTCACTCATCAAGTGGCCATGATATCACCCCAATGCAAGGGACAAATTCCATCTCCGTCACTCACAATATGTCACATGTGTCGCAATGCACCTAAGCACCACCTGTATAACAATCCTTTTCAAGGTCATGTTGAGTAGTGTTAAGTCACATTGAATAACATGCAATTATTGTAGTAACTTTAGTCTAAGGACCACAATCACATGCTGAGATGTGATTTAGACCACCATTAAATTGGCTTCCATGTATCACACTCAAGGTGGGTCTGTCTAGTACACTTGTTCATAACAAGTAGCTATGTGTTTGACTTGATATCCCATATCATGACTAATGAGACTCTATCATTAGTCAACACACATTCTAGTCTTATGCATTATTATTGTCTATTTTTCTTTTACAGTAATACCTGACTAGGGACATAACAAGAATGTACATACTCTTATCATACATATGTATCATTCTTCAAGTCTTCAACCTAAAAACAAGTCATTGAGTAATATCATTCTTTAGACATCTACCATGTTTGTGTCATCATATTATGACTTAGACAAACAAAATAGATGGAATTACATTTGTTATTACCAAATCAAGTATGTGATTCCCCATCACAATCATCATATAAATTGGCTCTCTGGGCATAAATACCAAAATATATTGAAGCGTAAATTTTGGAATTGAAATCTTGTACAAATAATAAAGCTTAATTTTAAAGTATGAAAGAGAGTATAAAGAAAGTATATATACTTGAAGATGCATTTCACTAAATAAGTTAAGATAGAGATATTCTCCACCACCTCCATAGTCAAAACAAAAATAAAAACATTATAGAATAACTTATGAGGAAGGGGTACTCTCATCTAGTCAAGGAATGGGTCATAGAGTTCCACCTGGCTTGTACTTGATAGGACCAATAAGGAGAGAATCCATCTATATAAGCACAATGTTTATCAAGAACAACATGGTTCCATAATGGGGACCAAATCTTGGATGATTCTTCAACATGGAGGCATGCTTTATCTAAGGCCAAAAAAATCACATCTATAGTAGAGTAGATAAGATCAACAATCCTACATCTACACAACAAAACAATAACAATAGAGCAAAAAGTTCACATGAAGCCTCATAATCTTCAATTGGATATGATAAAGGTAGAGTAAGTTCACAAGAAAGATGACATGTATATGTGTTGACCTCGCAAGGAGTCATGTTACCAATGGTTATAACATGTCGTACGTGACTTTTCAATTTAGATTTATCCAATTCCATTTTCTTAATATTAGTAGAATATGGTATAATATATTAATTTAAATAGGCAAAATATGATCTACTATTGAGATTCCACTTTCTAGTGTTACTGGAAGCATATCCATGATGTATTTATTTTTATCAACAACTCGTATCCAGGTGGATGTTTTGCCACTTGGGAAGCATGGCTTGAAGTGATTCTAAAAATGGAATGTATTAATCACTATAAGATGAAGATAAATTATTGGTCTAGCAAAGCAAAAATTTCAAAAGTAATTTTTTAGGAGGATAAGATTTTTTTCTCCTACAAGTCTTTGTCAACAACAATGATAGAGAGACTTATTAAGCAAGGTTGTATAGCATGTATTTCCCGTTTGGTGAATACTAAGGCCGAGAATCCTAAGATTGATGATTTAGCATATGAAAGGAGTGGAACCCAGGAGGGGATCCACTCCTTACTTTAGGAATAATACCATTTAATCCAAACATACCAAAAGTATAGAGGAAGTTGGTAAATTTTTATGTCATAGAAAGTATGATCTAAAAAACAAAGTGTTTATATACCACTGCAAAATTTAACTATTTACGCTCTCACAAAATATACCAAACATTGTTTCTTATCACAAGGTGGTATTACATAAAAGAAAAGTCAAACTAACTATTACAAAAGGACATTTGTAGGGGGAAATTTGGCTATCTCAAGATATCCTTGAATCTCTACTTCTTGGTACAAGTTTCACCTAAGTGTCTTCCTCTAAAACACATATCTGGGTGGTTTGGGAAACACCACCTAGAAAGAGGAATAATAGAAAAGACATGCATAAGGATAAACTGAGTATGTGCAATTTGAAAATACATGGGCATTTAATAGGAAAATATAAAACAAAGAAGAAATTTCCCAAACTAGAAGGGTTTAAAATATTTAGGTAGTCTAAGAGGAAGTTCTAAGAGATTATCCACTTCTAGGAGGGAGGCTTTTTATTCCACAAAAGTTGATCTTTAAATAAAAGTTATTGCATTTATTTCAACAAAATCTAATACAATAATAGCTCATGTAAAATAATCAATTATATATTTAAGCAAGGATGATACCCATACAATCTCAAGCCAAAGTGGTGCGTGGAAAAAGCACACCTTGGGTAGAAATAGTGTGCCTTGTATATAAATGAGTGAAAAAACACACTTTAGATATAAATAGTGTGCCTTATTATATGTTGGTACATAGGTACCAAACTCCAAATAATATTAGTCCAATGTATTGTGTGATAGAGAGGCAAGATGAATGTTTAGTCAATTTCAATTTATCTCATATAAATTGGGATGAGAACATATCTATCAAAGGGGGTCAATGGACCCATGAATAATAATTGCACAAATATCACTAACCAATGAGAGAGAAAGTATCACATTAAAGTATCTTTGAATATATTACAAGAGATAACAAAAAGAGACTCACTATCAAAAGATTTGCCTCATATGGGAAGTTTAGGGTATTAGTCACAGTAATGACAAAAGGATAGCAAAGTAGATGCACACAAGTTATATTTTATCAGCCATAACTAAAGGTAAACTCTAGAGTCTAAAATCAGGGTTTCAAATACTTGAATACATTAGTTGAATAATTAGGGTTAATATGCCATAAATTGTACAAGACCTAAAAAAACCTTTTAATAATTTTTATTTAGGTTATAAACCTAATATCAACATATAGAGAAAATTATAATGTTTCCAATACATATTATTTTATTGTTTTTACTTACCATTAATTTGTCATGAATTCTAAAATAAAAGTATTTTACATATACTAATCCCAAAAATTATTAAAAAAGACTCATGTGACCCCATTTAAAGTGTAATATATTTAAATATACCTATCATGACTCTAGAAAGCCTAATCTCATGCATCAGAAGTTAATATGATTGAATCTTTATAGATGACTGAACAAGGTTAGACATGTACCTTAATGAGCATATAATACACATAACATTACTAACCCAAGTTGTTAACCCTAGTTGTAGATATATATGACCCATACCATACCCTCGATCAATAAACCATAATGTGATGACAATATGGATATATGGAACCTAACCCCAGGATTGTACATGTTGATGATATGGATCATATGAGGATTAATCATGTTGACCTAAGCCCTAAGTTGAAGTTAACTAATTGTAACATACCAGATCTTGAACCCTACCCTAGAAGTTAGACTTTTTGATTTTGACCAAACAAGTTTTAGGTTAGAGTGATCCTAATAATCAAATGCATGAATAATGTAATCTAATATGTCATATAACTCATTTGGTGAAAATAAGATGATAATGAACTTAATTGAAAGAGTAATATAGTTAATGGGCCATTAGTGGGCCAAGTGATATAACCCATGTAATAAAGCCTCAAAATAAAGAATAGACTTCAAATTCGTAATCTGCACATCAAAATAAGCCTACATGTCAATTTTCATTTAATTTGGACCACCTTGAAATAACATGCTAAGTTATGAGAGAGAAATTACCTAAAAGGTGTAATTAATAAATAAATGTAATAAATAATTCCAAAAGAGTAAAATAATCTTAGATTCGTGATCTACATAATAAATATAGCCTTTGGGTGAATTTTCACTCAATTTAGAGAAAGTCTAATTAAAAGATGAAATTAGGAGAGAGAAAGTGTAGAACCATCAAAATATTAAATAATTATAAAAATAACTTCATCATCTAAAATTTATGGCAATTTCGTATTAAACATGTTAAACATGACTTGTGGGTCAAGTTTTATAATTTTTGGATAATCCTAATGTCATTAATGAAGGAAGAAAAAGAAAATAGTAATTAATTTATTTGACATATTAAAAGTTGTCAAAAGGCAAATTTGATTTTATATTCGGATTCTACATATCAATATTAGCCTCTCTGCAAAATTTTATCTAATTTGAGACTCGTTTGCACCCTCAAATGAGGAGAGAGAAAGAGGAAATACATTTAATGTTTCACTTTATTCAAGTTTGAGTAGGAATCATATATAATGTGTCGCATGCCTTTGGACGGCCGAGATTTTCTGTGGACCTGCATCCACCGGATCGAGAGGAGGGTAGGTCGTCTCCTACCTCCCGACCAAATAGGAAACAGGGGGAATTTTGGAATCACAATATCTAGTTCAATTCTTAATATTTTTCGACGATTCTTTCGCATATGTATTCCCCATCAAAATCCACATCCCTCGACCCCCTGAGTTTGTTCTCTCATCGTGTATTCAAGTTTTGCCCAATTCTTACGGGCCAAGGCTCCCTACACCTAGACCGCTGAAGCCCTAGGTTGAGTCTCGTATATATATGAGCCTTCTGGGGGATTCGCCTAACCTCAAAGAGTCATCCTCCAGAGTCAATTGCTCTGGTTCTTGGGTGTTTTGCTGCCGGAAACCAAGATTTGGACTGTACCTTGCGGTGCCCCTCTCTCTCACCACAGAGCCTCACCAACCGAATTCAGGGTATGGATACCTTCCTTTTCCTCTTGTCTTTCCATCGGTTCCGTCATTTTTGCATTTGGTTGTGTATTGTGAAATACCCCAAATTTTAGTCTAGCAGCAGCTTCACGCTGTGCGACTGTATCGCGAACAGAGGAGGAAGAAGCTCCTTGGTGCTTTTACGATATTACCCTTCTCTCTTTCCTCTCTATTCTCTCTGCTCTTCACGCGGGGCGTGTTTGCCTTTTGGTTTTTGTTTGTTTGCTTTGACCGAGGTCAGCCGGGCCAACAACAGGGTGCCAGTGCAAGCAAGACCGCCCTCTCATTGGGCCAGGTCACTACGGCGTGGGCCCGCCTATGCTCTCTCTCTCGGCTGTTGTGGATGATTTGGCTTTTCTTTATTTTCTTATTGGTCGATCTTTGAAAATCCATAACAAATTAATCCCTCATCAGAAAAATATAAATAAATATTCATTGAATTCAGAAAAATAAGATCTAACTAATGATACATGTTTTGATAAATAAATCTAAATATTAATAATAGATGTTTTCAATGGATCTAATTAATAATGAATTAACTTGTAAAAATCATAACTAATTATCTATAATTCAGAAAAATACAATAAAATATGTTTTGGACTCCTAATAACATATACTAAAATATGCCATGGTTTTGGAAACCTAATTCATATAATAATAAAAAGGTGTTTTTTAGGGTTTTGAATAATTAATGGAAACCTAACCCTAATTCCACATATATTCTAATAGGTGCTTTGGAAGCCTAGGCTTGGACCTAGAAGTGGCTTTGGATCATTTGAATCTGATGTTGATGTATGATTGCATCCCACATTATTTCTATATTGAGTAATAAATATATTTCCTCTCTTAATGTATGTTGTATCCCCTATTACTCAATATTGAGCAATTCACCTACTTTATCATTCTCTTGAATTTGGCCTACACAAAATGTCTTATCTCTTGTTATCATGGTTCATGTGAACTATCTTTTATTTGTTATTGATCTTGTGATCATGGATATTCTCTTGGAATCTTATCTTGTTTCCTTGGTGCAATTTGGACTTTTGATATTATATGCCCACTGTGATGTGGATTCTTACTTGTTGATATATGCCCACTATGATGTGAATGTTTATATGTTTGTGTTGTCCATTGTGTGATGGCAACCTTGATAATTATGACTATACTTTTCTACTTGCCTCTATATTTACATGCAATGTGAATCATTAGCACTAGAATAATGTAAATTACTTTGGTTTTTGGGTGTGTGCCCTTTTTGTTTATGGGATGGTGGTGGTGGTGCCCCATACCCGAGTTTCAAGGATGTGAAGCCTTGGCTCAACTTTTATATATGTTGGGAGTTTGACAGTGAGTCATTCTCTATCAGGTTTTCAAGGATGTGAAGCCTTGGCCGCCTTTGTGTTTATATTTTTCTAGGACTATGCTTATCTCGCATGCATGCAAGTTGATGATTGGTTATGGGGTGTATGCCCTACTAACTATCTATGTGCTTTTGTTGCACAATCTTATTTGTTTTTTTTATGGAAAGTATCCTCTTTTATCACTTTTGTTATGATCTTTTCTCTTGATACCTATTTGGGTGGTCCTTATCTCTTGCATGGGAAGCCTTTTACATTTGATGTCCTTTATATCCTTATATTGCTCAAAGTTTCTTTTTAGTATGCACATACCATCCTTTGCTGATGTCTCCTGTTGTTTCTCTTTTGCTGGGGTATGCTTCCAACCCTAGGTGGAGGACATGGATGGCTTGACATGTGGACCCAGACTTAGATTGTAAAGTTAAAGCTTGGAGACAATCTTGAGGTGGTTTAGATTTCCTCTACATGGATCCTTATGATGTAAGTTTGTAACCCTTTGTTTTATAATTGAATATAGTCATGTTTTTATTCCGCTGCTATACTTTGGTCTTTTGTTACCATTATATAAAGATTTGAAAATTTTACACCCACTCAAACATACCTTCTGAGTGTGTTTGGAATAGAGGTTTTATTGTTCAAATTTTTAGTAAGGAAGTGGTTTCACTTCTTTACACTAACCTTAACATTTACATGCATGACTCTATAGATGAAACATCAGTAGCGTTAGGTGTTATAATCAGATAACATATCATAATACACATACTATGCACCTAATAATCCAATCATGGCTTAATATGTAAGTGAGATCATAATATGCAATACATGCCTCCTTGTTCGTTGATACACATATAATGACTTCAATATGTAATTAATAATTGAATGGAGATAAATATGCCTAACTGATTATTATGGGTTAAAATGCTCTTTAACCATGCAAAAGAATTATATATATATATATATATATATATCTGTGTGTGTGTGTGTGTGGATAATTAGTAGGTCACCATGTAAGTGAATTTTCCATCTGTGAACTTAATGGGTAAAACATCATAAATATTATAAGATAACATAATGTAACTTTGATGGTAGTGAGAGTGATGATAATATGACTCTAAATATTAAATATTAAAGACAATGGTGCAAATGATAATAAATATTAAGATAATTAAGTTAAGCCTTAATTATATTGGAACTCATACAAGATAATCTTAAAAATAAAATCTAACTTCAGAATTGGATTCCTTAGTTCCTAATTGGTTTATATGGCAAGTTCCATAATAATTGGATAAGTCTACCTTGATTGATTGATACAAGGTAATAAGTAATGACTTAAATCCTAAATATAATAGATTAGGTTTTAAATTAGTTTAATTGTTGGCATCCTTGGGTTTGCTTAAAGTCTTGTGTCATGTTTGCTTTCCTAATTTTGCTAAATCACACACTCTGTGAGGGTCATTGATTTCTAATCCAAGACTAGAGAGGGTGTCTCCTACCTCAAGTTGGAGTTCAACCCCAATGAAACAGTCATATGCTCTTCTTCCTCATCCTCCATTAATCTTACTCTCCCTATCCTCTCATCCTTATCTCATGATTTCTTTCAATTTTCCTTCCTTTCCATATAGTGTTTCTAAAATATCATGACTCGATTGGGATTCACCTCCCCAACACCCAATCACACCATGAGTGCCTCCTCTCCCGTATTTTTATTATCCCTTTTGAAGTCCCACCTTTACCGACCTCCACACCTATATAACTATGTTCCTTTGCCTCGTAGCATCCTAAGTAACCTAGTCAAACTTTCCTTAATTGTCGATCACCGTACACATAACTCACCCAACTCCATTTATTGGAGACCCAGTTGTGGGTTCACCAGAGCACTCGAGACCGTTAGAGTTGATTTGGACATCTAGAATTCTTCAAAAACACCTTGTGAAGTTCTTGGATCCTTATTTGGTCTGATTCAAGGTATAAAATGTTTCCCTCTTTTCAGAGTCGGTCATAGTTTGCAATGTAGGTGGTGTGGTCATCTTTTCTTCTTTCCATTGACAGTTTTTGATACTTTGAAACTTCAAAACTTGCATGAGCACTTCAAATAAATTGTGGTTTGTTGCCATGATGATTTCATGGATATCATTTTGGTCTACCATGGTAGATCTTTCTCATGTCACCATGGAATGTCATACGAGCTTTGTTTGCCCTATTTATGATTGAATGCTTGTGAGAAATTTAGTTACGAGGTTGTTTTTCAGAGATTTTCTCCATTCAATGTTTTTGTCTAAGGATCTGAGTTCCCATAAGCTCATTATTCCTTGCATGAGTTGATCAATGAAGAGAAGATCATGGTTGCTTGTCATTTCACATTTTCCCCCTTGATCGTGGTTTATATTTGTCATGCTTCCATGTGCATTGTCTACTTTTCCTCTCTAATTTCACGTATGGTCATGGGGTGTTTATGACTAGCACCTCCCTATTGCACATTAATGTTTAATGTGTGATATGAGGGTAGTATAGCTAGTATTACTTGATTCTAATTTTAATAATTTAGTATTATTGTTGACTTGTAAAATTCAGAATAACTCATTTATATGTCAGAAAAATAAACTAAGATATGTTTGTAACAAAAAAATATTTATTTCTTGGTATAAGTTCATGAACTTGTTTCGTTGTAATGAAAGTCAATAATTTTAGGGTTTAAAACACTCATTATTTACTCATTCATATATTTAATGTAATAATAGGTGAAAGATATTGTGGTTGGTCGTATGGTTGTGACTTGAATAATTGACCTACATTTTGGGGTATGTTGCATCCCCAGCTGAGTATATATTAGACAACTTACCTAATTTCTCTCCCTCTATGATTGATGTATTTCTTCTTGAAAGTACCTTTAATCTATTAGATTATATTGATTGAGAGTCCTCTATTGAATTTGATAATCATCCATATTTGGATCATTTATAAGTGCAAATTGAATTCTTTATTTGATTTATCATGTGTCACTTTATGTGATTTACACCTAATTACAATATTTTTTTGTTCCATTTTACCAATGCAAACCCATCATTAATGATCTGATTTGGACTGAAATTACCTCACCTCCACATTTAGTAAATGTTTGATCTTTTAGACTATTATTATCTATTTATTGCGGTACATTATGGGGTTGTATCCGATTGTACAACTTTTCACATATATGGGCGATCGCTGATCTCTCCTAGTCCCAGTCCTCTCACCTAAATTATATACCATTACTTAGAGGATTACATGCACTCTCACCTCCTTCCTAGGCATGGAATGTTGAAGTGTTTTAGCCCTACTTTTAGATGATTGTAGTATATTATATAATCCACATGCAATTGAACTGATTCTAATATTGTTCTCTCTATTTTTTTGTAAGTCAAGAATTCATCTTGGTATATTTTAATGTTTCTTCATATTATATGTGAATCTTACTATATGAAGATCCTTCTAACATCCAATTGAATATTCTACCTCCATCTACATTAGGAACCTTGTTTACTTTAATTTGGCGTAGTTTAATCATATATATTGTCCAATCCTAATTTTATGCACATAGTGGCTTTCTACTGATAGTACTTCCATTTATTTTTCTCTTGTGGGCCTATTCCCAACCCTTAGGTGGAGAGGGCTTTGGTTTGTTTAAGATTGATCACCAACTTTTCTACAAGGAGTTGGATCTTAGAGATAGGTTGAAGTAGAAAGGTTGCATTTTTTGACTCGTTTAGAAATTAGCTAGTTGATTTAGTTTTTCTTCACATGTATGGTATCAAAGCCAAGGTAGACAGTTAATCTGACTATTTTACTCTTAGCCCCCTTATATTTTTACCTCTCCCATAGGTTTATTATGTCTATTACTATTATGTTGTGCATGCTCATCAATATGACTAGAGATAACTTCATTGGGGATAATCAATTGGGATTTGAGACACCTCGGGACCCAAAGTATGGGATGATGAGGATATGTATCCCTATTATGACCATAGGGTCTCAACCCCCCCTAGACAACAAGAAAATCAACTTATAGTGATGCAGTCTACCTTGACACCAACGTCGAAAACTCTGAGATTGAGATTTCTATCTTACTAGGAGCTAATATTTCTCTAAAGACTCCTTTCCTCAACCCTAATGAGGGACCTTACTTCTCTTGAGGATCTTAATAAGACTAAGGAGAGTTTTCTCATAGAAATCTTCAAGATGCATCTTACATACTCTCATGAGGAGAATGAAGATCACATGGTGGACAAAGATGATGATTGGATTCTAGCCACCTAACAAGATTTTTAAGGCATGACTTGCCCCAAGCATCAAAAAGTTTGTTTCACTACATACATCCTTAGTGGATTAGCTCATTACTACTGGAACAATATAGCCATGTTTTGCATTGTATATACCTTAATGTGGGAAAAGTTCTTTGTTCTCTTTAGAGAGAAGTACATATCTTCTTTAGCTCTAAGAAACATGGAATTTGAGTATTGCAAACTATATCAGAATGCCAAGATTGTGGTAGGTTATGGGAAAAAGTTTCTTCAGCTTGAGTAATATGCGAAGGGTTTGACTGAAGCACTATAAGCTAGCCTTTTTTTGGATGGTTTGTGCTAAATTGGATGACGGTTGGTCCCTCAATTACCACTAAATTTATCTTAAATGGTGAATAAAGCTCTTGATGTTGAAGCTTACCTAGGTTATCAAGCTAATATTAACAATAAGACGAAGTTTTCTAGTGGACTTAGAGTGTGATAGATATTCTTATTTCCAAAAGCCTAGAAGATGTCCTCCTAAATTGAAGGTTTGATCATATGTCATCATTATGGAGAGCCTAGTTATATCAGTCCTTGATGCTCTCAGTGACGTGAAGAAAGACCTAATGAAAGTCATGCATGTAATCTCAATGGCATTGATGGTGAAGAAGTTCATGAAGAGAATGATTTCAGTAATACTTGTGCTTTTAGCTAACATGACTACATAGTTATTTTTCCTTTTCTACATTTCTCTAGGTATTTTGATTATGAGTGAGTGATGATATATATGATGTTAAATTCTTATGCCTTTACTTTAATTTGATTTATTATGTTAAATGTTTTCATGGGATGGAGTCTAGTGTCTTGGTAGTATATGGACATGTTGATTTCAGGGTCAAAATTTTCTTCTTGGGGGTGTAGTTCTATAACATACAAAAATATACCTATCATGGCTCAATAAACCCTAATCCCATGGATAGGTAGTTAGTACATTAGATCTTTATAGATGTCCAAACAAGATTATGTGTCACATACCCAATTTTGATGTATAAGGAAGTATTACATACTATATAACCTTTGTTAAGACCAGAATGATTAATGTATTGAATTATATCATGTAGGAATACAATAAGTTATGAGATGAATTTTTAGTTAAAGAACATGACGAGATAATCTCTACAACCAATTTTGGCAAGACGATGACATTCCTACATATAGTTAGGAATAATGAAAGTTTAAAGGCAAATATTTAGTTTTAGGTTTTATGATGCTCAAATAGAGAATCTAAGACCATAGAAATTATCTACATAAGAAGATACAACTATGTTTAAATTTTAGTATATTTTGAACTATAAGACCCCTGACCTAGTTTAATGCTTAGATTTAATTGGGTGCTTAGTTTTTTAATTAAACCTAATATTATGTTTTGATATCAATCATTTAAGCTATGTTTCAAATTTGGTCCAAATCAGACTTCATTTGACCAAGTTTTGCAAATTTATGTACTTGTGTGGACCAATATGCAAATTTCCCATTTTCTAGGGATCTAACTACAATATTAACAAGTGTATCTTTTGCTTTATCAAATTCTTAATAATATACTAAATTTTATCTTATTTGAATGTTTTGAAACCTTATTACATAAAATTATTAACCCTTGATGTTTGTTTTGTATGGAAGTGAAGGTATTTGCACCTTCCAATGCTTGTTGGGCTCAACACTCGATGGTCGTTCTTCACTCTCAACACTCGATGGTTGTTCTTCACTCTCAACACTTGATGGTTGTTCTATACTCTCAACACTCGATTATTGTTCTGCATGATGTGGTTTTTACTGCACTAACAAATCCACCTAGGGTTGAAATCCCTAAGTTTTTACTAAAACCTTATGCAATAGTACCACCCATAAGCGGACAAGTCTTATCGTAGTATAGTTAAGGATCGAATCCCAAGGGCCAACATTTTTAAGAATCTTTCTACGTGAATCTGGATCAACTAAGACTAATATTTAGAACAAGAGTTCATTTGGGTTTAGCTAAACTAATTGCAAGGAAAGTAAAAGAGCAGGATTAAAACTGAGTTTCGATTAATGATGGGAATTACTGGGGTGGAATCAAGTTTCACCACCACGACACATGCAAACACATCTAAAACACTTCCAGGAAAGATACAACTGTCCAAATGGAGTAAGCAAACCATTTGTTAGGAAGTAGAGTTTGTGTAAGCATCTCCATGGGCTCGATGTCTCGTTACCCACGAGTCACACACTTACTCCTCTAAATATATCCCTTCATAAGTTCTCATCCGAGAATCAACCATGTTAATCGATATTCAAATCCTAAATGTTAAAGTTCTTAGAACAAATGAATTTAATAGATCATGCAAAGCAGGTGATCAATCCACAAAGCATGCATTAAATGATTAAGAACGAAATGGAAAGTTATATACAAGCCATGGAATGTTATGAAATGGACATGTAAGCAGGGGCAGTAGGGCTAGTCCCCGCACCCCAGTGAAATGGACTACTCACTTCTCATGATAGAAATAAAAGGAATAAGAGAGAGGGAAGATTCCTCCATGGTCATGGTGAAGAAGATGGTCGTGGCTCATTGGAAAAATGATCTTCTATACGATTTGGGGTAGATCTGGACGATGAGGGGAAGAACACCAAGATAGATGAGGATGATCTTCTCTTTTCTTCTTCCTTCCCTTCTCATGCTCTCACTCACCAGAGTTGGAGTGGTAGATGGATGATGGCAGAGGTTGCTACAACTATGAAATCCCACCACTTTCGTGGCTAGGAGATAGATCTTGATGGAGAGGAGATGGTGGGGTAGTAAGGACACCATAGAGGCAGTCTTTGGCAGAAAAGACCATCATCCTAGGATGGGCACAGAGCGGCAGCCTATCGTCATGATGGAGCGGAAGCGATCCTTTAAATGAAGGAGGGGGCCGTCTATTTATAGGTGCAAATATGGAGAGGACCGACTTCACTGCGGTAGTCACGGTCTTCAGTTGCGGTCATGGTGATACTGCTTAGCATGACCGTGCCGAGGTGCCACGGTCATGGTCATGTTTCATGGTTGTGGAGTCTTTTGCAGTCATGGGGTTTTGCCGCGATCACGCTCATGTGCTGTGGTCACACTGGTGTGCCATGGTCGCGCTGAGTGTAGCAGTCGCTACACCTTGGCCTCGACCCGACTGTGCAGAACTGGGCCCGACTGTGTCGAGGGTTAAATAGATAGGTGTGGGTGGAAGGTAGAGTACGTACCACCCACCCTCCACCCCAAACTTAGAAATTTGCTCATCCCGAGAAAACTCTAAATCTGAGATGGAGGGGAAAAACTGAGCCAGTTGGACCACCAGATGTGGTTGTATTCCTCTCAGCAACATGTCCTCCATCTGAAATCTGAAAAATGAACACTATAAGAACTTAAGATTACATCTTGAGATGCATTATCTATTGAGTGCAAAAATTTCTAATTCAAAACTAAAAGTAAAATCTAAGGTAAGGATCGGGTTGCCTCCCGACAAGCGCCTTTGTTTTATGTCGTTGGCTCTACATGCTTCTTTCAATTTTCTATTTGATATGCTGGTTTGGAAAGATTCATTGATGCTTCAAATCTCATTTCAGCTATGGTGAAGTATCTCTTCAAGCGTTGGCCATTTTCCACAAACTCTCCTGACTTTTCACTCCATAAAATGAAGGCACCATGTGGGTAGATGATCTTAACAATTTATGGTCTGGACCAGCGAGAACAGAGTTTCCTTGGGAACAATCTTAGTCTTGAGTTAAATAGTAGAACTTAGTCTCCCACTTGTATGTCTTTCCTCTTCATATGGCCATCATGCCATAATTTTGTGTGTTCTTTGTGGATTCATGCATTCTCGTAGGCTATCATCTGAAGTTCTTCCAACTCTTGAAGTTGTAGAATCCTAGCTTGGCCAATGTTCTTCATGTTGAAATTCAGTTGTTTGATTGCCTACCAAGCTTTGTGTTCAAGTTCTATGGGAAGGTGACATGATTTTCTATAGATTAATCTAAAGGGTGTTGTTCTAAGAGGGGTCTTGAAAGTAGTTCTGTAGACCCACAAGGTGTCATAGATTTTTACTGACCAATCCTTTAGGTTATGGCCTACTATATTTTCTTGTATAGTTTTGAGTTGATGGTTGGACACCTCTACATGTCCACTCATTTGTGTATGATAGGGAGAAGCTACCTTGTGTGTCACACCATATTTTCTCAATAGAGCCTCAAAACTTCTTTCCAAAAAATGAAAATCTCCGTCGAATATCATAGTGCGTGGAACTCCAAAATGGGGAAAAATAATATCTCTAAACATTTTGATGTCAGGTTTCGAATCACTAGTGACGGTTGGTATGGCCTCTACCCATTTGGAGACATAATCCATCGCAACTAGAATGTATAAAAATCCATATGAGGATGGGAATGGGCCCATGTAGTCCATTCCTCAAACATCAAAATCTCCACTTCCTACCAAATCTTAAGGGGCATCTCATCTTTTTTTGTTATGTTACCCACCCTCTAGAATTTATCATAAGACAAGACAAAGTTGTAGGCATCCTTGGATATGGTTGGCCAAAATAAGCCACATTGTAGAACTTTCAAAGCAATCTTCTTGGAACTCATATAGCCTCCAGTGGGGCTTGAGTGCCATTGCTCTAGAACAAACTGAGCTTCTTCCTTAGCAATACATCATTAGTAAAGACCATCAACACATAGCTTGAAGAGGTACAGCTCATCCCAGTTATATTGCTTCACATCGTGCATGAATTTCTTCAATGAAATGTCGGTGCATTCAGGGTGGATGACACTAGCTGCAAGGTAGTTCACGTAGTCTGTGTACCAAGGGATAGCTTCTGAAGCCTTCATGAGTTGGTCATATGGAAGAGAGTCATTAATTGGGATCTTTTTAGTGTCCAGGGTGTGGATATGACTCAAGTGGTCTTCCATGACATTCTCAGTTCCTTTCTTATCTCTTATCTCAAGATCAAATTCTTGCAAGAGGAGAATCCATCTGATTAGCCTGGGTTTTGCATCTTTCTTTGCTAGTAGGTAACATATTACAACGTGATCTTTGTAGACAATCACCTTGGAACCAATAAGGTAGGATATGAACTTATCAAAGGCATACACAACCCCTAAAAGTTCCTTCTTTGTAGTTGCATAGTTCCTTTGAGCTTCGTCAAGGGTCTTATATGCATAGTAGATGACATAATGTTTCTTTTCTATATATTGGCTCAAAACAGTGCCGACTGTGTAATCACTAGTGTCACACATTATTTCAAATGGGTGCTCCTAATTTGGAGCTCTAATGATAGGGGTTGATGTTAGAGCATGCTTAAGATTGTTGAAACTCTTTATGCATTCTTCATGAAAGTGAAAATCAGTGTCCTTTAGTAATAAGTTCATCATAGGCTGGGTTATCTTGGAGAAATCCTTTATAAACCTTCTACAAAAGCCTGCATGATCAAGAAGTGCACGGACCTCTCTTACATTGGTTGGGAGACCAAGTTTAGAAATCACTTAGATCTTTGCCTTGTCTACTTCAATCCCTCAATTGCTAACCCTATGGCTAAGGACATTGCCTTCTTTTACCATGAAATGCCATTTTTCCCAATTTAGCACTAGACATGGTTCTTCACATCATTTGAGGACCAAGGAGAGGTGCTTCAGGCATGAGTCATACAAATCCCTATATATAGAGAAATCATCCATGAAAACTTCCATAATAGTTTCAGTGAGTCCAACGAATATGGATTCCATGCAACACTGGAAAGTGGTAGGCGCATTACAAAGCCCAAAAGGAATCCTTATAAAGACATATGTTCCAAAGGGGCAAGTGAATATTGTCTTATCTTGGTTGTCTGGATGTATGGAAATTTGATAGAATCCAGAATAACCGCCGAGATAGCAAAAATACTCCTGGTGAGCCAATCACTCTAAGACTTGATCTAGGAAAGGCATCAGGAAATGATCCTTACGTGTGGCCTTGTTTAATTTTTTGTAATTGATACACATCCTCCAGCCAGTAGTCATTCGAGAGGGGATGAGTTCATTATTTTCATTCTGTATCACGATAGTTCCACCTTTCTTTGGGACAACATGTACCGTACTTACCCATGGCGAATCAGATATAGGATAGATGATTCCAGTAACGAGCAATTTGATGACTTCAAGGTAGACTACTTTCATATTTGGATTCAACTTTCATTGATGTTCGACAGTCGGCTTGTGGTCTTCCATCATGGGGATTCTATACATGTGAAGTGCTTGATTGACCCCGGTGAGGTCACTCATTTTGTAGCCGAGGGCCTTTCTTCTTTTGCTTAATTCAATCAGGAGTTTATCTTCTTGTTAGGATGTTAGTTCAGAATTTATGATAACAGGACAAACCTTAAGATCATCCAAAAACACATACTTTAGTCCTTAGGGTAGGGGCTTCATTTCGGGGGCCTATGGGTTCTCGCATAGGTCTTCGGTTACGTTCACAACCTTGAATTCCCCGAATTTAGTTTCAGGATCTTCTTCTACAGTGCTGAGGTGGAGAACATAATTCTTTACTTGTTCGTCGATGGAGTCATAAATAGATGGGTTTGTTAGAGCCATTTCTAAAGGATCGTCTGATTCATGATTTTCTTACATGAGGATTGACATTTTCTCTATGAAATCAATCAAATATACTTCTTCTTGCATGCCTGGTCTTTGCATACTTTCAAAAACTCTAAACTTGAGTATTTCCTTGCCCAGTCTGAGGAGAAAGGTTCTTACTTCAACATCAATCAAAGCTCTCATAGTGGTAGGAACGTACAACCAAATATAAGATGGTATCCGGAGTCCTCTTTTATGTCCATGATTACAAAGTCACATGGGGCATAAGAGTCTTTACCTTCCTTGACTGGGACATCCTCAATGATTCCCAAAGGGAGAATCATAGAATTATACGCAAACTGTTTGGTCATTCAAGTTGGGAGAAGTTTTGCAAACCCTAACCTCTTGCAAAGACTAAGTGGCATGATAGAGATGCTAGCACTGAGGTCATCTAATCCCTTCTTACATGTGGAGTCACCGATATGGCATGAAATACCAAAAGATCCTGGGTCCTTTTGCTTCTTGGGCATTTTGCTCTGAATAATATCAGAGGTAGTTGTTGCTAATTTGACTGTCTCATATTCTTTAGTTGTATACTTCCTTATGAGGAGAGATTTTAAGTACTTCGTCTAGGCTGGTATCTTAGCCAGCACATCTAGAAAGGGTATATCAACATGAAGCTTCTTCATTACTTTCTTGAACTTCATGAAACAATTGTCAAGCCTTGTTTGCTTTAGTCAAACTTGGAAAGGAGGACGAGTCTTGTATAACGGTATAACTAGCTCAGGTGTGTCTTCTGCTTCTTCAATGATAGGTTTCTTAGAATTTTCTTTGTCTGCCTTATCAGTGGTCAGTGGTTCTTTCAGTTGAGATTCAGATACTTTAGTATCTTGGACAATCACCAAGTCATCCTCGTCTGTAACTACCATAGGTGTCTTGACAGGAGGATCAGAATAGTCTTTTCCAGATTGAGTGGGAACTGCTTTCAATTGCTCAGGATGTTTAGGATTGTTCTCTGGTTGGCCAGCAAAAGCTCCAACAGGTGGCTTAGGGCTAGCTGAAAGTTGAGCTAGTTGGGATTCAATAGCCTTCTAATGGGCTTGCTGATTTTCTATCATAGTCTGTTGTGACTGTAGCATCTTCTCAATGGATGACAGTTTGTCGTCAGAAGAGATGGGACCGACTTGTTGTCCTTGTTGTAGTTGTTGATGCAGGACTTGGTTGAGATTCTAGAACTGAGAGGTGTTTTGATACTGGTTATAATTTCTATTATGAAAGTTACCCCTGAAGTTCCCTTGATTCCTAAAATTTTGATGTTGATTATACAGGAATCTCGACAGGCCTCGTTGTTGATTATCTGAACTGAGTTATTGTGAGTTTTCCACTCCTGAAGGATTTTCATACTGAAAACTAGGATGGTTCCTATTTCGATTCAGAATATAATACCCTTAACCAAGGATAGTGTGGATGAAATTCGGATTTTCCATCTTACCATTACCTCCTTCGGCACAAGCATTGCCCAGAACGACATCATAGATAATATTACATGATAGCGTAGAATGATCAATGCCTTTACATGCTTCTCAAAATAGAGAAGCTGACTTGACTTGTTCTTGTTGTCGAGGGGGCGAGTGCCTCCTTTCATAGGCGTCGAAAGATGATTCGAAGTTGTCTTGCTTGGCAACTAGTAGCTTTAAAGACTCGGCGATAGACTTGTACTCATGACTACTTTCTACCATTGCTACCTTTAGCACTCCTTTGCCTACAAATCTACCCCAGTTGGCTTGATTTTTATCTCTAAGGGTAACAAGCTTCCATGTGCTATCGTAACTTTGACGCATGAAGTTTCCTCTAGATGAGGAATCTAAAAACATCTTGATATCATCATCCACTCTCCTATAAAAGATTTCAATGAGTCAATTTTTAGGTATGTCATGGTGTGGACACTTGCTAGTAACTCATTGTATCTTTCTCATGATTCTGTGAGGGTTTCTCTAGGGACCTAAAAAAATTGTGTTATCTGGACCCTAATATCATAGGTGAGGGAAGGAGGGTAGAATTTTTCCAAGAAAACATTTTGAAGTTGTTCCCAAGTTGTGGTGGGGTTGCATTGCAAGGAGTTATACCAACTCACGGCTCTATCTGCAAGGGAATATTTGAAGAGATGGAGTCTGATGGCATCATATGTAACTCCATTATGCTTTGACATAGCACATAAATCTATAAACCTCAGAAGATGTTCTTGACTATCCTCACCTTGCTTGCCATAGAAAGGGTTGTTTTGAGGCAGTGTAATCCAATGTGACTTGATCTCAAAGTTTGGAGCAGTGATGGGAGGATGTTGCACCAGGTGTTGAACATCAACAGCCTTAGGGATTGCGAACTCTCTAAGGTCCTTTTGTAACTTGGCTTGTTGAGCTACCGCTTGAGATGCCTGGATTTCCTCTTGAACCGCAGTTCGGACTTCTTGCATAAGTCTTTCTCTTTGTATATTAAGGGCTTGAGCTACCCTTTAGGAAATTTCCTCCTCTTCTGCGATCCTATCTTGGTTCTCTCTACTGTGATGATGAAAGGTTCATTCTATCTTAGGGTCAAAGCTAGCTGCAAGGCCGGTGATGTTGGAGCATGGCATGCACTAGTGTTTGGGGGTACCTGGGATGGAAAGATCATTCAGGGGTCAGATAGATGGAATAGAACCAAATTCAAGTATATGATCAATAGTATGAAAAGTGAAAGTAAAATCTTAGATTAGTCTCCATAGAACTAGATTTAAATAGATGATTATGTTGTCCTTGGAAATGGCGTCAGAATTTGACGTCATTTTTACTGCACTAACAAATCCACCTAGGGCTGAAATCCCTAAGTTTTTACCAAAACCTTGTGCAATAGTACCACCCGCAAGTGGAAGGGTCTTATCATAGTATTGTTAAGGATCGAATCTCAAGGGATAATGTTTTTAAGAATCTTTCTAGTCAAATCTGGATCAACTAAGACTAATATTTTGAACAAGATTTGATTTGGTTTTAGTTAAACTAATTGCAACGAAAGTAAAAGAGCGAGATTAAAACTGAGTTTAGATTAAGGATGGGAATCACTGGGGTGGAATCGGGTTTAACCACCACTACACATGCAAACACATTCAAAACACATCCAAGAAAGATATAATTATTCAAATGGAGTAAGCAAACCATCCGTTAGGAAGTAGAGTTTGTATAAGAATTTACATGGGAGCGATGTTTCGTTACCCACGGGTCACACACTTACTACTCCATAGATATCCCTTCATAAGTTCTTGTCCGAGCATCAACCATGCTAATCGATATTCAAATCCTAAGTATTGAAGTTCTCACAATAAAGGGATTTAATAGATCATTCAAAGCAGGTGATCAATCCACAAAGCATGCATTAAACAATTAACAACGAAATGGAAAGTTGTATACAAGCCATGGAATGGTATAAAATGGACATGTAAGCATGGGAAGCAGAGCTAGTCCCTACACCCCAGTGAATTGGACTACTTGCTCCTCATGATAGAAACAAAAAGAACAAGAGAGAGGGAAGATTCCACCATGTTCATGGTGAAGAAGATGGTCGTGGCTCAGTGGAGATACAGTCTTCTACACGATGTCAGAGTAGATCTGGACGAGGAGGGGAAGAGCACCAAGACGGATGAGGATGATCTTCTCTTACTTTCTTCCTTCTCTTTTTGTGCTCTCACTCACTGGAGATGGAGTGGTAGATGGCTGATGGCGGAGGGTGCTACAGATGTGAAATACCACCACTTTCGTGGCTAGGAGATAGATCTTGATGGAGTGGAGTTGGTGGGGTAGCAAGGACACCATGGAGGCAGTCTTTCATGCCGAGGATTGTCTTCCTTGGCTGGGCACAGAGCGAAAGCCTGTCGATGTGGATGGAGCAGAAGCAATCCTTTAAATGAAGGAGGAGGTCGTCTATTTATATGTGCATATCTAGAGAGGACAGCCTTAGCTATCGTGGTCGCAGCCTTCAGTAGTGATTGTGGTGGTACTCCTCAGCACGACTGTGTCAAGGTATGCCCGACCATGCCGAGGTGTCACGGTCACAGTCATGTTTCGTGCTCGTGGCGTCTGTCGCGATCACGGGGTTTTCTAGCAGTCAAGATGGTTGTGTTGCGGTCATGGTCGCGGGTTTTTGTAGTGGTTGAAATGGTTGTGCTGCAGTCACGGTCGTGTGCCGCGGTCGCGCTGAGTGTAGCAATAACTACACCTTGACCTTAGACCGACCGTGCCAAGGGTTATGGTTGAGACATCATCTTGTCTGCGGTCGCGACGCCCTTTTGCAATATGGTCGAGACCATCCTTCTGTCATGGTTGTGACCCTCATGGAACAAACCCACCCCTACGCGTGCGAGGGAGGGGGGTTGTTGCTATGGTTCGATGGGCCTGCATTGATGAATCCTCTAACTGATGAGGATGCTTTCTCATGAAGGAACCAGCCATCGAAAATAGGGCCCAAATTATCAAAAGTTTCTTAGGACTACCATCTCCTACACTGGTACACATAATGTGATGCTTAATCCTACGATGGAGACAATTGGATATGATCAAAACTCTAAATAATCATATGAAATTGAGGAAAATTGTATATGAGTAGATTCAAGGGGTATATGAGAGCTTTCAGTGCAAAACTGGGCCAAAATGGCGACTAAAATGAAGATGAATATGCATTCATCACTGCACTCTCAACATTTGATGGTTGTTCTTCACTATCAACACTCGATGGTTGTGTTGCAATCTCAACACTTGATGGTCGTTCTACACTCTCAACACTCAACGGTTGTTCTGCACTTTTTACAACCAATGGTTTTCCTTGGTGAATGCAACTGGATGGTTGCACTGGTGTTTAAACCAATGGTTTTCCTTGAGGGCTACAAACGAATGGAGGTTCTGGTTGTACAAGTGGATGGAAAGCTCGACCTTTGACCAATGGTAAAACATTTTTTAACCTTTGACCTCCTTCTCTCTCATCCTAGCTATATATACCCCTCCCCTATATCCTCAAATAAATACTCCAAACCTGTTCTTTCTTATGGAGATCATCCAAAACCATTAGTTGAAAAAGGAGGAGCTTCTTGAGGACAAATCCTTGCTAGATCGTGGTTGCATGTTTTTGTAGCACTTGGATCTAGCTCTTCTAGGACGGATCGAAGCCTTCTTGCCTAGTTTCTTACTTCATGGACGTAATATCTTCCCCCCTACCCTTGTTTCTTATTGTTTTCCTTCTTCACTCCTTCACCATGGTTGAGACTTATGGTGTTTCTTGCTGGAACTCATGCTCATGGATGAAGAACCCTCTTTTCTTCTCTCTTTTGCTTTAGATCTACTCCGTTCTTGAAGATATGAGCTACCTTGGAGCCTTTGGAGTGCAAAGCTCAGGTTTTACCTTATCTTCTTCATGATACCTTTCTAATTGGATGTTTTTCTTCACCTCAAGGTGATTGATATAACTTTTAATACGTTTCTTGCCTACTCATAACTTGTTTTATGTAAACCTTACTCTAGAAAACTCTTTATATGAGGAATCATGAACCATTTGTGCATTGTTTGACATGATAATGGTGATTATACGAGTTCTTAAGCCTTAGTTAGACCCTACAAACATTTCTTCTTTTGTGAGTGAGTTTTTCCTTGAACATACAAGGTCTAAAATATGAACTGTTGATGTTATGACTTTTAAAAATGTCATATATGTGTTGTTTTGATACCCAATGTACATAAGTCCAACCGACACTTGCAACAATACTATACAGTGGTTAACCAATGGTGGTTTTAGTGCTTTTATTTACTATTTTGATTATGAAATGATAGTTAGACAAAATCATAATGTTGAAAGTAGCTCATTCATGCTAGGTTTTGGTCACATAAATTTCTAGTTCTTGGAAATGCCATAACTCTTATGTTCAATGGAAATTTATGTTAAAATTTGGGCTGAAGTCTTGTTTATGAGTTGTGAAACTCTTTGAAAAGTTTCAAATGATAATAATGTTTCTATAGGAAATTATTACTACTTTTCTTAATTGACATTTTGGTCCATTATGCGCCCTAGTTTGAGATCCAGTCCTTTGTATGGCTGGGAATTTATGGATATACCGGGATGGAGTGACACAGAATGGATCACATACATTTGATATCTTTGGAAATTGTATTCTACAATTTATTTTGTAACCATAGTATGGGATCTTGTATGTAACTTGTGTGATGTAGTTAAAATACTTAAACAACATAATTAATCAAGTGTAACCCTAATCATGTAGTGTCCTTTAACGGTAGAACTATCTTAGTGTCAGAACTTGCTAGGATAGTGAAACAAGTAATCCAAAGGGATCTTGGAGTCATATACTATTGAGTATATGTAGGTGTTGGGAGGGTATATCTCTGACATCCTAATCCTAAGGTTTTAAAGAGTGGTCGAGGTCATGTCTCGGAGTTGATTTGTGTTGAGAGTGACTGTGGTCGTAACTCAGATTTGAGGGTTATATACCCTGGCTTCTAGTGTCACAACCTATGTACCCAGGGTGGACTAGGCTATTCTATAGTTGGGTTGTTATGCCACTATGACTGCTCAACTAACCGAGGGGAAGAGATCTTAGGATTATGATCATCCCAGATCTTGTACGGGGATGATTGCGAATTTGCAGTGTTCAGCTAGCAGTTTGAGTGGTACGTCTCAAACTACCCATGGCTTAATAAAATATGTAATCGAGCCATGTAGCATATCTGTTAGGGTTCATTGATAACTCACATTGTATGATGATACTTGCTTTGTTTTTTTATATTCTTATAGATGATTTATAATGTGGTAGGAGAAATTGACTGCACTTATGACTTAATCTATGCATGTTCTTAAGTGTAAGTTATATAGTCCTCAACTCTACAATACTATATGGTTTAACTGTTCAATAAAATTTCATATTTGTGGTAAGAAAGTGATGTTCTTGGAAGTTATATCTCACATTGGGACATGGGTCTCACCTCGTGGGTCACCACATGTTTTTAGGTGATCGTCAATAGCACCTTCAAACCCGTGGTAGCGAGGAGGACCATGGAGATTGATAAAGGAAGAAGGTTGGTGGGTTGTTCAGAGAGTCCTAGAGTCATTCATGTACTCTCAGGTGGTGAAATTTTTTAGATGTTGTATATCGACTCAAAATTTTGATAGTGTACTTGTGTTATGTACATGTTGTAAATATGTGAACAATATCTTTTGTAAACAGATTGTGGCTAAGACCATGGAACAAATGTAAAGATACCTAGTATGGTTGTATGTTTAAGTAAGATGTTGGACCTTTACACAAATATTATCTATTATGAATGAAAAAATTTAATTGGTTTTTAATTATATACTTTTTAGTAATATGATTAATTAGTGATCAATTGGCATTTTTTTGAGTAATCTGGTTTAGCATGGTGAGATGCCACAATTTGGTTGGTATTAGAGCTTAGCGTTCACTTTGTCTACATGGATCTAAGACTGAGGTTGTTGTGTCTATTCTTATGTTATCTAACATATCTATTTATGGTTATGCAAATATGTCTAAAGAACATGAAGAGCATGTAAAGAGTAGCTTTATAGTGCCTGAAGGTAGCATTAGGAGACTGATACAAGATGGAAGTATAATTGAGATAGGGTCGGAACAGCTCATACCACCTCCGCTTGACCTTGAAACCATGGCTAATCCAACTTTTTAGTCTATGTTTTGATAGTTTATGGCGACGGTTACACATCTGACTGACAAGGTGCCAACACCTCAACCAAGGGCACCCATCCCAAATGTTGAATCTCGGTGCTAGCACCTCAACTAAGGGCGCCCGTCCCAAATGTTGAATCTCAGGGTCTAGGGAAGACCTTTGAGAGGCTGAAGCAAGTGGGAGACACAAAGTACAAGGGAAATACAAACCTTGCCAATGCAGATATGTGGCTAACATAGATGGAGAAGGCATTCAAGATTATGAATAACTCCAAGGAGGACAAGGTGAAGCATGTGATCTACCTCCTGAAGGGTAGGGATGAACATTGGTGGACCATAGAAGAGGAGAAGAGGCCAGGTGAGGTGATCAGTTGGGAGGAGTTTCAGTGGGAGTTTGTGAGCAGTTACTTTCCCGAGATGTATTTGGAGGAGAACATTTTTTAGTTTGAGCGGTTGCGCCAAGGGTCGTGCTCTATGAATGACTACGAGGTAAAGTTCATGGAGTTGTTGAGGTTTTGTCCTCACATGGTGGCAATAGATAAGGAGAGGATAAAAAGAAGGTTTGAGAAGGGCTTGAATGTTGAGTTGGCAAGGACAACATATGTCTTAGAGTCCCTAGAGAAGCTTGACACCTTTTTGGAGTATGTGAGTAGGATAGACATGACATATGTAAAGCAATGAGAAGCTAATTAAGGAAGAGGTCAACCCAGTTCCAAGGGAAATTATCTAGTAGCTTCAAGAAGCCAAGGTTCTCTTCATTACAGTACCGATAGTCACCGCATAGATCAATAGTTTCTGAGACAAGGACACAAGTGCTATCACAGTGGTCTCCTAGAAAAGGGAGAGGTCGTAGTATTCCACTAGCTTGGGCAAATAGTTCCAGATGAGTGTCAGTGACATGGCCATCTAGGCATATGATACAAGGATGTGTTACAAGTGTGGATAGGTAGGGCATGTGAGATGGTCCTTCCCTATGAGGGATCAAGAGGTTTTGCGGCAGCCAAGGTAGAATTAGTAGGGCTCACAGCAACAACAATTTAGCAGTAGTGGTGGCACCATAATTCATGGACAGATATCACAAGTAGGGTCATCATGACCGGTTATTAGAGGTCAAGGAAGACAACATACGATGGCTAGATTCTATGCCATGAGTTAGCCAGAAGGAGTGGTCAACCCATGGGTTATGACATGTCAGATGGAACTTTTCATTCTAACTTATTTGCTTCTACCTTTGTATCTATTTAAGTAAACTCGGGTGTGAAACACTCATTTATCACCAGAGAGGTGATAAATAGTTTTAACTTGCTTGTTTATAGTATAACTAATAGCCTTTTGTTAGATATCCCTTTGGTTGGTTCTACCATGTTGCAAGCATTGTGTCCATCTTGCATTCTTTCTTTCTCTAGACCCAACATTCAAGTGGATCTCATGCCATTTGATATGCATGGATTCAATGTGATCCTAGTGATGGACACCTTGGAGAAGTATGTGGTTGTTTTAGAATGTACTTTCAAAGTTGTGATGTTTTGTGATGAGGTTGTCTCTTAGACTTCCCAAGGAGATAGGAAGATTCTTCCTACCTATCTTGTATTGGTTGTGAGAGCAGAGAAGTTGATGAGACAAGGATGTGAATCTTTATTAGCTCATGTAGTGGATACCAAGGTAATGAGTCTTAGTATCCAGGATGAACATGTGATGTGTGAGTTTGAGGATGTTTTCCATATGAGTTTCCAAGTGTTCAACCCCACAAAGAGATTGATTTTGAGATCAATCTAGTTTCTAATATACAATCCATAGCTCAGGAACCCTATAGGATAGAACCAACTGAGATGAAGGAGTTGAAGATGCATTTACAAGATTTATTGGAGAAGGGTTTTATATGACCGAACACTTCCCCTTGGGGTGATCCAGTGTTCTCTGTGAATAAGAAGGAGAGTTCTATGTGGCTTTGTATAGACTACTGACAGTTGAACAAGGTCACAATAAAGAACAAGTATATGTTGCCGAGGATAGATGATTTGTTTGACCAGTTGGAAGTTGCGACAATGTTTTCTAAGATATACTAGAGGTTGGGATATAATTGGTTGAGGATCAACGCAAATGACATACCTAAGACTACTTTAATGACATACCTAAGACTACTTTTAGGACTAGGTATGGTCATCATGAGTTTGTTGTTATGTCATTTGGGATAACTAATGCACCCACAACATTTATGGACTTCGTGAACATAGTTTACAGACTATATCTTGATCAGTTTGTGGTTATGTTCATAGATTATATCTTGATATACTCCAAGGATAGTCATCGATATAAGAAACATCTTCATCAAATGCTAGAGTTGTTGAGGGAGCATCAATTGCATGCTGAGACCAATAAGTGCAAATTTTGGCTGGCTCATGTGTCTTTTCTTGGTCATGTCATCTTTGGGTAAGTAAGATGTAATACTATTGATAAAGAAGATATAGAACATGATAGGGGTGGTGGAAGGGACCCATATGTACATTTTTATAGGCAATCAAAATCTAGATTGATGATATTCCAAGTAGCAACAATATCTAGTTTACAGTTGTAAAAAATGATTCAATTTCTATGGTTCCATATGTGGTATAGTGCTATGAGGATGAAAAGGTAGGGTCTCCTACCTTCCATCTTAATAATATCTTGATAGTTGTCTGGTTGAGTATTAATGTAGCCATACTTGAGACCTTCACCCTAAAGGATTTTGGCAGCTGAGCTGGAAAGGATAATGTGCTCATTGGTTTCCAAGTTGGTGTTGCAAAGGGAGTAGTGGGATGCTAGACATATGCCTCTTTTCTAGATTCTGTGTTCAGTTAAGAGTCTTGTATTGAAAACTATCCATGCATGTAGTTGCATTCTTCTGGGCGTTGGATATGACCATAACTAGGGCCCCATTCAAATATTTGTGTTGGTCTCACTGACATGATTCCATGCATCCTTGAGGGACAGGATTGGAT
Organism: Alisma plantago-aquatica; assembly: GCA_963693085.1. Classification (NCBI taxonomy): domain Eukaryota; kingdom Viridiplantae; phylum Streptophyta; class Magnoliopsida; order Alismatales; family Alismataceae; genus Alisma; species Alisma plantago-aquatica. The sequence goes on from OY856415.1 coordinate 323,985,062, forward strand.
GGCCATTGATGAAGAAGGAATCCCTACCTTGTGTAGGTGGGTAGATTGATTTAACTAGTTCAAAAACTGAGTTGATCCTAGCTAGAGGTGGTAGGCGCCAACTACCTTTTATGTTAAGCTCAACTAACTTGGCATTTTCATAGATGCCTGAGTGCAATCTAACATTGCTACCAACTATTTCCTCTAGGGACTTGCCTTCTTCAAACACGGGGTCAAGCCAAAAGGAGAATGTTTCTCCATTTTCACATCACATTAAATGTGTTACATGCAATTGTACTTTTATTTGAGAAGTTGTTTCCACATCCTTGAAAAATGGTTTTGGATCATGCATGATGAAATAGATTCAAGATGTAGGTATTTATTATGAATCCATCAGACCTACATAGTTTCCTTCCCATGTGAATTGTCCTAAAGGTTCTTGAGTATCCTAGCTTTGGACTAGTCTAGTAGCTTCCGAATCCCCATCCCCCCTTCTTGGGTTTGTAGATGTCTTCTGACGAGATTGTATGGACATGTTTCTGGTGTTCAGTACCTCCCCAAAAGAAATCTTTGAAGATTTTCACTATCTCATCAATGACCCTAGCATGGAGTGGAAAAGTAGACGACCAAAACAGTTGATACACATAGAGGGTTGATATAATCAGCTCTGCCCTCCCTGCCATAGACAACAATCTCATCTTGCATGATTCTAGCTTGGATTTGATTTTGTGAGCTTGCCTGAGAACAAGGCCAATGTAGCTAGAAGGTAGAGATCCACTTGGATGCCCAATGGAGTTAAGATTCTCAAGTTTTCCCCTTTTATAATTAAAGCTTGGCTCTTTGTTAAATTCAGTTTGAGGCCTGAACACTTTTCAAATTTTTGGAGAAGGCTAGAAATTGCAACATCATTTGCTTCAATTACTTTGGAAAAAATAAGGAGGTTGTCCACAAATATGATGTGAGATACTTTGGGATCACCTGTATTGGATGGATCTATAGTACCCTTGCTTTTAGCTTCTAAAAAGATAGAAGACAACATCTACACTCCAAGGACAAATGAAGATGGGGCTATGGGATCACCTTACCTGATTCCATTATTGGCTTAGATGATGGGAGTGGGTTCACCATTTAGGAGGACTTGGAAGGAGGCTGAATTCATGCATTATTTGATCCATACAGTCCACTGTGGAGCGAAGTTCATTTGAGCTATAACATTGAGGATATGTTCTTTGTCAATGGTGTCATCAACTTTAGATAGATATGCTTTGATGCACATATTCTGAGGTCCTTTACTCATGCTTAAGCCATTAATGATATTATTAGCAAGGAGTATTGCTTTTCCAATTTTTCTTCCTTTGAGGAAGGCAAATTGATTGGGTGAGGCAACATCAGGAAGGATGGTTGCTAGCTTTTTAGTCATGAACTTTGTAATGATTTTGTAACATATATTGCATAAGGATATGGGGCGCCAGTCAGAGACCTTGCTTGGCCCAAGGTTTTTAGGAATCACTATGATGAAGGTTTTATGGGCTTCTTTTAAGATCCTGCCATTGGTGAAGAAATATATAATGATTTTTGTTACATCATCTCCTATGATGTCCCAACAATCTTCATAGAAGGCAGTGTTGAAACCGTCGGGGCCTGGAGCTTTCTACCCATATGCTTCTTGAATGATTTCTTCAATTTCCTTCTTGGTGATTGGTTCATTAAGGATCTTTAGATGTTCAATAGTAAGTTTCAGCATGTTGGGGAATGTAGGTTTGGCTCTATTCCCTTTGTTTTGGTTGAAGAGGCCCTTGTAATGATCTACAAAGATATATGTTTTAAATGACTTTTCCATCATTGACGACTTCACCTATGTGATGTAGGATTCTGATGTTGTTATGGGCCCTTCTTGGTTTAAGGGAGGCATGGAAAAATTTCAAGTTTCTATCCGCTTCTCTTGGACAAAAAATCCTCTACTTTTGCTTAATGATTGATTCTTTTACAAGTGAGGCTTCATTAAACCTCTTCACCACATCTCTTGCAATTTCATAAAGGGTGGCATCAAGTGGGTTGAGGTCAGATTCTTCTTGGGCCCGCATAGCTTCTACTTTGCGATTTCTTATATTTTCCTCTAGATCGCCTACTTGTTCTTAGTTCCACTTGTTGAGGTACTACTTCACTACTTGAAGTTTCTTGCAAAGCCTATACATTGGCGTACCCTCCACCTAAATGACCAAGTAGCACGAATGGTCTCTTTGAACCCATTTATATGCTTCCAGTAGTTGATGTACTAGAAGGGGGCCATGTTTTTGGATGGTTCTATGGCAAGATGTAACTTGATGATCGAATGGTTAGTAATAGTGGAAGAGATCACATGAACCCAAGAATTTGGAAACTCATCATGAAATTCTTGGTTGTAGAGAACTCTATCAATCTTGGATTTTGTGGGTTTCTTTCCCTCCTGGTGGTTGTCCTATGTGAAAAATGGTCCTTTTGAGTTGCTTTTGAACATGGCTATTTTGGTTACAACTTCTTTAAAGTACGGCATTGGTTTATTAGAGGGGGAGAACGACCCGTGCACTCTGATTCTAGCCTAACTACATTGAAGTCCCCTAGAAAGCCATAGGGTTGGATGACATTGTTATTGATATCATTAATTTATTCCTAGAGGTTGGTATTGTTGTTATCATCATTAGACCCATATGCATTAGTGATTTCAAGTTGTTTTTGCCCCATAGAGATGTGTAAATGGAGGAGTTGATCAATGAAGATGACTAGATGGATGGTGATACTCAGGGAATCCCAAAGTACTATAATTCTAGTTGGTGTCTGGTTCAGGGAATTGGCACACCAGTGTGCATTGGGCCAAGTTCTGCTGATGACTTGAGGAATGTTCCTTAGTCTAACTTTTGTTTCTACTAAGATGGTACTGTCAGTATTGACACACCTAATCTCCTTCCTGATGTCATCTTGTCTAGTTCTGTTATTGAGGCCTTTGCTGTTCTAGGACATGCTCCTCAACGGATCATTCATTTGGAATGAGGGGGATGCCCCTTGAAGCTTGGGGCTGGCTTGAGGCAGGCTTCTCTGTTAGAGGGTCGAACCTATTGGTGGTTGGGGAAGTACTTCTCCTTCGATTGACCTACTACTATGGCTTATTTGCTTTACTTATAGTGAGGACCCTAACCCAAATAATAGTGAATCTATCACTACTAGTGGTCTATTTAGGATTGGATTAGCCTTGTTTCCCAATATTTTGTATAGAATTAGCTGCTGGGATGGGGGTATCAACTTGTTTATCAACAACTTTTGCAACATGTTTAGCTTGTGAGGGTGCATTGGCAGCTGGGATATTAGGAGTATGTTATGCTACTTTGGCATTGTCACAAGCAATTTGAATGTTGCACATAGATTCCTCATGGTCGAATGTGCTGCAATGTGTGCATTTTGTTGGCTTCCATTCATATTTGATCTTGATAGCATGCTCCTTGCCCGTGTTGCTTCTGAAGTTCACTTCCTATGGGAAGGTGAACTCAATATCTAAAATGATGTTTATTTAGGAAAAATCCATGCATCTCCTAGACTTTGTGACTCTATCTATACACTTGGTCTTTCCGGGGAAGGACCCAATTTTGAAGAAAGCTTTCTCATTCCACAATTCCAATGGGATTTTGTGAGCTTTGATCCAGATGGGAAAACTTGTGAGTCTCTCTTTTTCTAGGGGTTCCCCTTGTCCCCATTTCTTTAGGATGATGGATTTGCCTTTGAGAAACCAAGGGCTAGGCTCAAGTGCCATTGTCAGATCATCTATGCTGGAGAATTGAAGAAGGAAGCAACCATTGCCTCTTGAACAGGCATCAATGATGCCAGTTAATGACCAGATTCTCCAAAGGTGGTTTAGCAGGATGGGTATGTGTGGGTTGAGGCTGATCACATACCCAGTTGTTGTCTTGCTCTATCATGCGACTGTGGTGTCTGCTTCTTCATGGGGGAGGGATATGCAACCATCAATGACTTCAATCTCAATTTATTTAAAGGAGGTATCATATTGTGTTGCTTGGTTCTTGATGAGGTTGTCCTAGGTGGTGGTGGTTTCCTTCACACAAAATTTGGGCACGGTGGAGGGAGGGGCTTGGGATGGCGTCGCGGCGGTGATGGTTGCCTATCACCTCTCCTTTTGTCTGTCGAGCTTTCAATGTTTCTATCTCTATGAGAATGTTTCTTGGTCATGTCATCTTAGCAAGACATGTTTATGTAGACCCTAAGAAGGTGGAGTCAGTGTTGGGGTGGGAGCAACCGAAGACGCTGACTGAGGTTCTAAGCTTCTTAGGTCTAGCTGGTTACTATAGGAGTGTTCATTAAGAACTTTAGTGCAATTGCTCTACCTTTAACTAGACTGACTAGGAAGGGTGTTCTTATTGTTTATGATGACAAGCTTCATTGTTATTTTTAGTTGTTGAAGGATAAGTTGATGAATGCTCCGATGTAGGTGTTACTAGATCATAGAAAATGCTACATCATTTTCTGTGATGCTTCAAAGAATGGGTTGGGATGTGTGTTGATGTTGGATAAGAACATGATTTGTTTTGCTTCTTGTAAGACCCTTGACCTACCTTAGTTCTTGATCTTTCTTTCTTTGCATAATTATATGCTTAAACCTTAATATAATCATATAATTCACCTTAATAACATGTGACATTCTTACGTTTTTAGTTTGGTCCAATTTGGATAATGTTTGAGCTAGTTATGCTATGTGTGTGCTTGTTTTGGGCCAAGTTGCAATTTACCCATTTTGAGGGTTTATCTTACAATTTATCACATGTTGGATGTTCTTGTTGTTCTTTGGCATCATGAGAGAGAGTGATGCTTAGTGGTTCTTTGTTGGACCTTGGTTGATGAGGTGGCATCATGGATGTTGATGCTAGGGTTTGTATAGTTTGCATGGATGTTTGAGTTGTTGATCCTTAAGTGTAGCACCCGATATGATTTGAGTCTCTTTGGAGTGCATCAACTGAAACACCTCTCTTGGTTGTGTTTGTAGAATCCTAGGCATCTTTCCCTTGGTTGTGCTCGCTAGGGTTTGCTTGTGTTGATGTGTGAGTCGACCTGTTGTTTGGATGACATGGTGTGGTGGCCGCTACTATGTTTATACTTGGTTTTTCTTTAACTGTAGGACGGTTGAGTGGCCTAGATGTTGCTACTCAACCTAGGTTTTAATGTTCTTTCTTGAATGCATGTTTAAAGTGCTTGCATGGCCATGGTTTTGAGGTACATGTGTCATGAGAGGCTCTATTATCTTGACACCTCATACCTTTCACCTCTCTCCTACCCTTGGGCACTTATACCCCTTCTTTCACATGCAAGTAACCCTTTTAGCTCTCTTGTTTCCCTCTTCTTTCTTGTGTTCGGCCTTGAACTTGGTGGTGCAAGTGGAGGTGCTAATCTTGGATAAGGTTTTCATTTCCCTTCTTGCATGTGGTGATATAGGGCTTGATCATCTCCCTTGTGGTGGTTCTTGGTAATCTTTGTGCTTGGTAAGTGGTTCATATCCTTGATCTCATTTTTCCTTGAAACCCCTCTTCATTTCTTCTCTTGGCAGTTAGACTATAGTTCTCCATGGTGGCTATCTTGTGGAACTTCTCTCCACAGAGGTCGAGACTATGGTTTGACCAAAGTAGTACCTAAGTGAGATGAATCTTTCCTCTTTCTCCTCTTTCTCCTTTTCTTTTTCATCCTAGGGTTTTTACCCTCTTCTTTTTTATCTTCCTTTGATCTTGGCATGTTATTCTTCTCTTATGGTGATCGTTCTTGAAGTTGGAGTTGATCCAATCTTGGTGTTTCCTTCTCTCTTGGATCTCCTAACTTTGGAGTATATCATCACCTCAAGGCGGGTTATATAACTCTCTCCTCTACTATTGTTGCACCTTTATTGTGCTTTCATGCTATAATTCTATCTCTAAAACATGATCATAAGATGCTAAATGACTCTATCTTGTTTTAGGGTTTAAGATTATGAAGTATTCTTTATACAGGATGCTTTTTCTCCTAAACTCTAATCCTCATATATGAAATATATGGATGGTGGAGTTGCTAAGCTTGCATGCAAAATCTTGAACATTGGTTTTATCACCATGTTTATGATTCAGCTATCGTATGTTAGATGGATGTTTTGTTCTTATGTACATGTGTTGTATGTTCGGTTTTCTCTCTCTTTGCATGGTTTCCTTGTTGATCTTGATGACAGACATTTTAGGGTTTGGAGTTCATCATCTTCATTTGGTTCTTATATTGATGACGCTTGAGTTTCTTGATGTTGTACTTTTATTTCAATCAATATGTTTTCTTGGGTTCATGGTGTCGTTGTGGTCATGTTAATGGTGTGCTAGGGTTCTGGTTTGGTCACCATAAGCCACTTGGGTCGCTTCATACGTTGCTATTTGGGGGAGCTACGTATGACCCATTGTGTTGGGTCGACACAACCTTGGTGTTATGTTGGTGTGGTCTTTGTGTTTTGACCTTCCTTTTGGTTGCTACTATGGTTAATATGTTGGGGTCGTTACGTGTGGTATTGACACGGTGGATCGCTACACAATCTACCCTAGTTTCCTTATGGTTGCAACATGTTGGACCTCATTGTTGCTACATGGCTAAACCTTCTTGTGGTTGCTACATGGGGTTAACCCTATCGGGTCACTACTCATAGTTCTTTTTGAGTATTTGCTACAATTGCTATGAAGTTTGGTCTCTACAAATGGTCTTAACCTTGTATGATCGATACATAGTGTTGTTTTGAATGATTGGTTGATCATAATAATAATGCCTAACCTAATGTGTTCTAAGGATGTGGAAAGTGATGTACCTAGGGTTTGATGTTGAGTTTTGTGATGGAAACCCTAATCGGCTATCTATGAGAAACCCTAACCCTAATTTGGGCATATGATGTAATTGCTTATCTTGGTTGAAGTGATTATCATGTAATGATGTTTTCTCTCTACTACTTGTGTAACCCTAATGTTGTAGGTTGAATGCACGTTAGAGCTTGTGATTGCTATGGTATCTCTTATATGACACATGGTGATGATTATGAGCCTTTACGAGGCATGATGAGATAATGATGATGTGCATGAACAATGTGATTGGGTCTTATGACCTGGCATAGGCCTTATGCCTAGTTTGAGGTGATATCCTCCAGTGATGTAATGAGGGATGGTTATCCCAGGATGATGTGGTAATAACATGTGATGATGTGACAAGTTTATACCTCATACATTTCATATGTTCTGATGTTGCAACCTATCCTTATCTTTGTAGAAATTGTTTTTGGTTTGTATGTAGTAACTTGATTGATTCTCTAAAAGACACCCAATTGGAAATAATTAATCTAGTGAAACCCTAATCACGTAGGTTGCCCTCAACCATAGATCCATCTTTAGAATCAATACTTGATAATTGGTGAAATGAGTGATTCCTACGGGAAACTCAGAGTGCATATTGTTGAATATGTGGGGTGCAAGTTGAGGATATATCCTTACATCCACAATCACATATTTGGAGGGTGACTGTGGTCATACCCCAGTAGGAGAACGGTTGAGGCCATATCTCAGATGATATTTTTTTAGGGATAGTTGTGATCATACCCTAGTAGGAGAACAGCTGCGATCGTATCTCACTGGTGTCATGCCTATATACCAAGGTAGACTAGGCTGATTTGTAGTTTGACTATATGTGTCACCGTGGTGGACTTGGACTGATCGGGGGTGTGGGAGATCATAGGAGTCCTTCTCTCCTTGATCTTGTATGGCACTGATTTTGACATAGAAGTGGTCAGTTGGAGTATGAGTGGTATACCTCATCTCTATAGGGCATAACAAAAGATGTAATACAACCGTGAAATGTATTTGCTTAGGGTTAAACATGTTTCACATTGGATGACCCTTTGCCTTGTTTCTTATACTATTTAGTTGATAACAGTTATACACGTTCTTCATATTCCTTCTAAGAATATATGATAATATGAAGATCAGTTGTAGCTTCTTAAACTACTTACTCTATGTTATTGGCCTTACTTATATCATTTAGTTGAATCTGCTCATCTTGTTAATAGTATTTCTTTCTACTATTTAATCTATTTGTGCTAATACTACTTGTTGGCAAAGAGTTATATCTCTCTCTGGTACGTTGGTCTCACCCTGTGGGTTTCCACATGTTTTAGGTGGTCGTGCATGACGTGGTAGTGATCGTGTGGTTGAGGAAGAGCATCAAGGAGAGAAGTAGTAGTTGAAGGTTTGATATGTTGCTAGTGTATTGTCATAGAGTCCTTTATGTCTTCCCTGTACTCTCATGTCCTTGGGGTATTTTTAGATGATATACATTGATATGGGGTTTTTGGCAGTATGCCATGGTTATACATGTATGGCTTGTATGTAAAAACTAATTATCTTTTGTAATAGGTTTGTGACAATATGGCTATCGTATAATGATGCATATACCCTGATGGTATGTTAAGTGATATAGGTGGCATAGCTTGTAAACTTTCATGTAGTATGCTTCTTCTTGTGAATACATAAGTGATCAATTTTAATTTACCATATTTTCTGGTAATTTGGATGTTTACTGCTAATTCCCCACTTTGTTTTGAGTAATCTCGCTCATGTGGCAGTGGGTTGTCACATGAAAATGTTGGTATCAGAACTCTAGGTATGCTGAGTCTACAGGGATATAAGACTAGGGTTTGTGTATGTTCTTGTGTCATCCAACATATATGATCGTAACTTCTGCTTATGTAGAAGAAGAAGAAAGAAAAGATATGTCTAGAGAACACAAAGAACATGCTAAGAGTAGTGTTGTTGCACCATGAGGTGGTGCTTGAAGGTAGGCAAGAGTAGATGGAGTGCCTGAAGTGCCTCACTTCGACCCAGGAACTATGGACAATCCCGCTTTCCAGTCCATGCTTGGATAGTTAGTGGCCACGATGACACATATGGTGGACAGAATGCCCGTACACCAAGAAAGGGCAGTTGTCCTCAATGAGGAATCCCAGTGTTACAGGAAGACCTTTGAGAGATTAAGGCATGTGGGGGAGATAGAGTATGCTAGTATGGTAAACCCGATAGACACAAATATGTGGCTGACAAAGTTGGAGAAGGCCTTTAAGATCCTCAATATCCCTGAAGAGGATAAGGTGAAGCACGTAGTGTACTTGTTGGAGGGAACTGATGGCCATTGGTGGGTTATCTAGGAGGAGAAGAGGCCTAGAGTGGTGATCAGTTGGGAGGAGTTTTAGTGGGATTTTGTGAGCCGATACTTCTCAGAAACCTATCTAGATGAGAAGATCTGGTAGGGATCTATGGCGATCAATGAGTACGAGGCCAAGTTCATGGAGCTTCTAAGGTTTTTACCATACATGGCTACAATAAACAAGGAGAGGATCACACATTTTGAGAAGGGTTTGATCTCATAATTGATGACTACAGTATCAACTTTAGAGATCCAGGAACAGTTTGCCAACATTTGTAGAGTTCATGAGGATTGAACGGTTAGTTGTGGAGAAACATGAGGCGTACGCCAAGAAGAGACACACACAATTTTAGGGGCAGTCATTTGGAGGCTTTACAAAGCCCAAGTTTTCAACATCTCAATCACAACAGAGGTCAGTTTTTCAGTCACAATGGTCACCGAGAAAGGGTAGAGGTCATTGCTTTCCACCGATAGAAGCTCACATTGCAATGTCAATTTCACTAATAGGGTTGTCTAGGCCACAGTTTGACACGAGAACCTGTTATAGGTGTGGGCAGCAGGGACATGTGAGGTCATTTTACCCAGTGAAGGATGAGGAGGTGACTCAACAATCAAGACAGAGTCAACAAGGGTCGAAGTAGTAACAGTTCAGTAGTGGTGGAGGTAGAGAACGCCATCAGGCATCACATGTTGGTTCATTTGGGTAGGCCAGTAGAGGATGGGGGCAATAATAGGAAACAACTAGATTCTATGCTATGATCTAGTTGGAAGGAGTAGTCAACCCACGATTCGTGATAGGTCATATGAAGTTTTTTCATTCTGATTTGTCTTCTTCTAGCTTTATATCTATTTTCATTGAACCGGGTGCACCACAATCTTTTATCACTAGAGGAGTGATAGATATTTATTCTTTACCTATTATTTGTAGATCTGATAGTCTCTTTCTAGAAACCCCTTTGGTTGGTTCAGCTAAGTTGCAAGAGATGTGTCCATCCTATGTTATTTCTTTCTCATTATGCAACATTAAAGTGGACCTTATACCACCTGACATGGACATATTTGATGTGATCCTTAGTATAGATACCCTAGAGAAGTATAGAGTGGTCTTGGATTGTAGTTCCAAGATGGCTATGTTCTATGACAATGATGTTCCGTGGGTCCTTCAAGGAGATATGTATTCTCCTAACGTGCTTGGTGTTGGCGATGACAGCAGAGAGGCTGATGAGACAAGGTTGTGATGCTTTTCTGGAACATGTTGTGGATACTAAGGTGAGGAGTCCTAATATTCATGAGGTTCCTGTTGTTCATGAGTTGTAGGAAATTTTTCCTAACGAGTTCCCTGGTGTTCCCCAACTTCGAGAGATTGATTTTGATATAAATTTGGTCGTTGGTACACATCCGATAGCACAGTCACTGTACAGAATGGCACCAACTAAGATGTAAGAGTTGGAGAAGCAGTTGCAGGAGCTGTTAGAGAAGGGCTTTATCAGATAGAACACTTCCACTTGGGGTGCTCCTGTGTTGTTTGTTAAGAATAAGGATGGATATATGAGGTTGTGCATCGACTACTGGCAGCTGAACAAGGTGATGATCAAGAACGAGTATCCCTTACTGAGGATAGACGGTTAGTTTGATTAGTTAAGAGGAGTTTTAGTTTTCTCAAAGATAGATCTAAGGTTAGGATATTATCATTTATGGATCAAGGAATATGTCATACCCAAGTCAGATTTTAGGACTAGGTATGGTCACTACGAGTTCATGGTTATGATGTTTTGGCTAACCAATGAGTCAAAAACATTCATGGACTTGATGAACAAAGTGTTCTGATGTTATCTTGATTAGTTTGTGGTTGTGTTGGTCGATGATATTCTGATATACTCCAAAGACAACCATCATCATGAGCAAAATTTAGAACAGATGTTGACTTTGCTAAGACAACACAAGTTGTACACCAAGTTCAACAAGTGTGAGTCTTGGCTGAAAATGGTATCTTTCCTTGGACACGTGATATTTACTAAGGGTGTTCGTCTAGATCCCAAGAAGGTTCAATCAGTGCTGGAATGGGAGCAGCTGAAGACATTGATGGAGGTTTGTAGTTTCCTTGGCTTGGCAAGGTATTATAGGAGGTTTATCAAGAACTTTAGTGCCATGGTGTTACCCCTAATGAAGTTGATGGGAAAAGGTGTGCCTTATGTATGGGAAGACAAGTGTCAACATTCTTTCAAGTTTTTGAAGGAGAAGTTGACCAGTGCACTAGTGCTAGTGTTTCCTAGACAAGGGAAGGGTTATATCATCTTTTATGATGAATCGAATAATGGTTTGGGTTGTGTGTTGATGCAAGATAAGAACATGATTTCTTTCACTTTGTGATAGCTTAAGAAACACCAGGAGAGACATCCAATGCGTGATCTCAAGCTTGCATCTGTGGTCCATGCTTTGAAGATTTGGAGGCACTACCTTTTATGGTGAGAAGTGTTATATCTTCACTGACCACAAGAATCTATAATACGCCTTCTCAAAGAAAGAGCTAACTATGAGGCAACGACGTTGGAAGGAGTTAATCAAAGATTATGATTACACCATAGACTACCATCTAAGGAAGATGAATGCGGTGGCAGATGCCTTCAGTAGAAAATCTTCTTCGTCATCATCTGCACATGAGGCATAGTTGTGTTCATTGGTGTGCCATAAGAAAGACAAGTTACTATGCCTTTGGCAGATGAATGTGAAGTTAGAGGTCTCCTTGTTGGAAATCTTGTTGGCCTAGTTGCAGGTGAAGCTTAAAATGAGGTAGCAGATTAGAGATGCACAATGTGATGATATTGTTATACAATAGATCTGAGTAGAGTTTGACAGTGAGAAGCATGATGGCTTCCATGGGTCAGAGGATGGGATAATGTGTTACCACGGTAGAGCATTGGTTCTTAATGTTGATAATATAAGGGAGTTGGTTCTAGAAGAGGCTCACTCTTTGATCTATGCTATGCATCCAGGAAATACCAAAATTTACCACAATTTGAAAGATCTATATAGGTGACATGGATTTAAGCGTTACATAGTTGAGTTCATAGAGAAATGTCATGTGTCAGTAGGTTAAGGTAGAGTATTAGTAACCTATAGGGACTTTGCAACCATTACCTATACTGTAGTGGAAATGGGATCATATCATGATGGACTTTATGGTTAGACTTCCTAGGATAGCCAAAGGTCATGATTCTATATGAGTGATAGTGGACAGGTTGCCTAAGTCAGCACACTGCCTTCATGTGAAGACAACATATACAACAAAGAATCTTGCACATATATATGTTGATGATATATTCTGATTGCACGATATTCTAGTGACGATAGTGTTTGACAGAGGTCCTCAATTTACCAGTCACTTTTGGGAGCGTATACACACAACTATGGGTATGTAGTTGAGGTTCAACACATCATTTCACCCACAAATAGATGGACAATGCAGGAGGATTATACAGACGCTAGAGGATTTGTTGAGAGCTTGTGTTCTACAATTTTTGGGCATTTGGGATGTACATCTCAGTTTGATAGAGTTTGCATACAACAACAGTTATCAACAGAGTAACGGTATGGCACCCTATGTAGCTTTCTATGGGAGACATTTTAGATCTTCGTTATGATGGTATGAGATGGGAGAGTATCAAATTTTGGGTCCTGAGCTTGTAGAATAGACAACAAAGAAGATTAAGATGATTTAGTAACAGCTGAAGGCATCCTAGGATAGATAGAAATCTTATATTGATAATTGGCAAAGGCCCTTGGAGTTCCAAGTGGGAGATAAGGTGTATCTCAAGGTCTCTCCTTGGAAAGGCATGTCGAGGTTTGGGAAGAAGGGTAATTTGGCACCCAGGTATATGAGACCTTACCCTACAGTGGCACGTGTTAGAAAGGTGGATTATAAGTTGGAGTTGCCACCTGAATTACACAAGTTGCATCTGGTGTTCCATGTTTCTATATAGAGGAAGTATCACCCCGACACAGAGTTGGTGTTGTATCCTGTGGAGGTTGGATTGGAAGAGGACATGTCATATGTGGAGGGTCCTGTGTTGATCCTTGATAGAAGGGTGAAGAAGATGAAGAAGAAGGATATCCTTTTGGTTAAGGTTTTGTGGCATCACTGTGGTGTAGAGAAAGCCACACGGGAGCTTGAGGATGAGATGCGTAGGAAGTACCCATATCTTTTCGCTTAGGATTTTGGGGGCAAAATCCTTGTTAGGGGTTTATGCTTGTAAGACCCCTGACCTAGCTAAGTGCTTGATCTTGCTTGATTTGCATTAAAAGATGTTTAAACCTTAGAATAATCATATAATGCACCTTAATAACATGCAACATACTTATGTTTTTAGTTTGATCCATTTTGGATAATGTTTGAGCTAGTTATGCTATGTGTATGCTTATTTTGGACCAAGTTGCAATTTATCCATGTTTAGGGTTTATCTTGCAATTTCTCACATGTTGGATGTGCCAGCCTTGACACCATGAGAGAGAGTGATGCTTAGGGTTTCTTTTGTAATAATCTGGAATCCATGTGTAATCTTAGTTTATCCTTTTTCAAAGCTTTTCCTTTCATTTTTGTCTATGATGTTGAATTAGTGGAAATTATAAAGGTTTGGTGTACATTTGTTCCCAATATTTTACTTTATAAGGAATTAAGCACAAATACCTTAGTGAAAGTTTACTAATGGGTTTAATTTACAAAATATCCAATTAAGAGGGATAAGTATAAAATAAAATCAATCTAGAAGCTTCTATGGTCCTTTTGTGTGGGAAAAAGAAAAGAAAATCCTAAAACTAAGATAATGTGACATTAAATAAATTAATTTTCCCATTTAGTGAAAATAAGAGTAAATGGCCTAAAAATCATAAAATTGGAACCTAAAAGATAATTCTAAGTCCAAATTCATTTTCTTTAAGTATAAGTTTGCTTTGGGTAGTAAGTTTCACAACTTTTGGTAAATTAATAAGTATAATTGTAATATTTGAATGGGAAAATAGAAGATAACTAAAAAAAATTATTACTGACTCCAAAAGTAACAATTGATGCCAAATTCATGATCTACACATTAAAATATGCCATTAGGTGAATTTTCACTCAATTTGAAAAATGTTTGATTAAATGGTGAAATTAGGAGAGGGAAAGTGTGTAGAACCTTCAAAATATTAATAAACTTTCTCAACTCTCACTTTGATGAGAGGATGATGGACCTAGTGTCCACTAGTTGTAATGGTATTGATAATTCCATGTTTAAATTTAGTTGTTTTCATTTATCGTCTGTAATTTTGCTCAAGTTTGAATAATATAGGACTTTGACCCCAAAAAAATATATTAATAAATGAACAAATAACTCCAACATGTAAAATTGATGGCAAATTCATATCCAAGGAACTTACTGTGACTTGTGGGTGAAGTTTCATCAAATTTGGATAATCTTATAACCATTAATGAAGGAGGAAAGAGAAAATAAGATTTGATTTATTTAACACTTTAATAGTTCCCAAAAGGAAAAACCAATTGCATATTCAAATTCCTCATATAAAAAATTGGCTAGGTGTCAATTTTCATTTAATTTGGAGCATGTTTGCACCCTCATTGTAGGATAAAGAAATATATTAAATAAAATAGGTGTCATAGTCTGATTAAGATTGGGAATGCAATAATGTGTCACACGCCTATTTTTTTTCATGTTGATGAATGGACCAGATTGATCGTTTGATCGATTGGACAGCTGGGAGCTCATCTCCTAGCTTGCGTCTAACAAGGAAAATAGGACAATTCTTGTTGGAATTTCAACTCGAGATTTCTCGATCTGTAGTTGATCTTTTTGTGAGATTTTTTATCCCACACTTTCGTCATGCGATTATGTACCAATTGATCCCAATATTTTGGTATTTTGTCAACAATTTGAGAAATGCCCAAAGTTATTCGTTGAACTCTCTCACTGCCATTGTGCTTATAACCCTAGAGCAAACCTCATCTATAAATAGTACCTTCTATACCTTCATCTCCTTTTACCCAACACTCCTCTTCCCTTGATTTCCCCATTGCTTCCATGTGTGGATGTCAGGAAGCTTGGATAGGACCTGAGTTTGTTGCGGACATTGCTCATTCTCTACTCAACCTCGGGTCAAATTGTATACCTTGGTAGGTTCGTGGTGATCTACTTGTTCTTTCTTTGTTCTTGTTCTCAAGTTTGATCGACTCTTGTGGGTTTGCCCAAAATTTGAGCTACTGCTCGTAAGCCATGGCAAGGACGATGAGGGGGATGAATCCCCTATGTATTTTTCGTCTCCTACCCTCCTTGTTTTCTGTTTTCTTTAGTTTTCTACTTGAGGGAAGTACTGTTTTTTGCCAACGCTTGCTTTTCTTTGAGCGAGTCAAAGCCATGCCTTTGACCCCTAACTAGGTCGGCTCTGATTGGGCCAAGTTAGTGAGGTGGGCCCATTCTTCACTCTCTCTTTGCCTCTCTGTGATGGTTTTGATGACGTGGCATTCTCTAATTGGACAAAATACAAAAAATCATATGTTCTTATTCCTTTTTCCAAAAACTAAAAGAAAATATATTTTGGATTTAGAAACATGTAAGTTTTCTAATAAAAAAATTCAAGACTTGGTTTTGAGTTTTATCAGACGGTGTTTTCTAAAAATGAATTTAATAGATAAAATCATCAAAATTGTATTTTTAACCTCATAATTCCAAAATAGACAAAATTATATGTTTTCTTAATCAAGAGAACCTAATAATATCAATGGTAATAATTTCAGAGTCCAAATTGAGGTTTTGTTCAAAAATTCCAAAAGTTATGGTTTCCTTACCTTATACATATGTGAAACCCTAATACATGGTTATATACTAAAAATAGGAAAACGGGCTTTAGAATCGACTAAAGTAATGAAAGATAAGTAATTGGATCTCATTAAGATAGGTATGTGCTTTCTTTATACCTAAGTTGGGAATAATTGCAAACCCTAACCTAGTTTCCCTATGAGGCTTCTATGAAACCCTAATTTCTCTTTTGATAAATCCTTTACTATATTTGCCTCAAAAATTAGTTTTATTTATTTCTTGAGTCTTGTACCCCACTGCCATGTTTTGATTTACTTGATGCTTATACTTACCATAGTTCTTAGTATGTTGATTTTATTAGAATATTTAACTAGTGTAGTGGTACTTTTGTACAACCACCCATAGATAGGGCATGTGTAAATTTGCACGGGGGAATGTGTTACACTCCCCAATATAGAATATTTGTAGGTGATTGGAATGTGTTACTCTCCCTCACCTATTGGTTGAGGTTAGGTAGGTGCCTCAACCCTACATAGTTTAGGTAGTCAATATTAATCATGCATGCAACCGTTTTACTATTTTTGTTATGGTAAGCATCTATTTATTTATGCCTCATACTTTTGACTACCTTCATCTTATGATGAAAACTTAGCCTTTATTTCCATGTTGTTTTCTTGTCTTTTGTCCTTGTTCATTATCTCTGACACATACCTTGTTTTCTTTCCCTTTTTCTCGGTGCTTTCCCAACCACCTAGGGTTAGATCAAGGTGTTGAACAAGGTCAAGGTGACCATGTTCAGGAGTAGTTCATTCAAGTTTTGCGATCAAGGTGACCATGTTCAGGAGTAGTTCATTCAAGTTTTGCGATCAAGTATTGCGATCAAGGATGACTAGGTTAGATCAGGGTCTGGGGGTTGTTAATATTTTCCTCCGTGCCACTAGCTTGGTTTACAAGGACTCCCAGATCCTTATGATACCTACCTGGCCTACATTGATACTGACTTCCTAAGATAGTATGCCTAGAGGCAATAGTAGCCTTAGATATCCTTGTTGTCTACTCCTGTTATCTTATGTTATACCCTTATCTTTCAAGAAGGGAGATTTGTTTGGGAACATGAACAACTCCTCTTCAGGAGCCACCTCCAGAAACACTGACGATTGGGATACTCCAGTGACCCCCTCTAACACTGGGACAGTGCCTACTACCCCTGTTGGCACCCCTCTTCTGAGCCCTGAGCAAGAATTGACCATGTTGTTCCAACTTCTCTTTACTACCTTGGTGGGACAACTTTCCAATGTTGCAGCTGCTACGGCTAAGCCGAAGGAGTTCACCCTTATGGACTTCATCAAGATGCAACCACCATACTTTAAGGGTGAGAGTGAACCAAACATGCCAAATAAAGATGACAACTGGATTTTGGCTATGGAGTGTACTTTCGAGGGCATGGCATGTCCTCCTCACTAGAAGGTTTGCTTTACGACATATGTACTGGATGGGAATGTATGTGTTGGATGGGCTAGCATGGGTCTGGTGGATGGGTATGTCTCATACCCATGATACTTCGAGCATGACCTGGGAAGAGTTCCACAAACTTTTTCACAAGAAGTATATCTACCCTCCCTATATGAAGAGGAAGGAAGCATAGTTTTACCATTTGTATCAAGGAAGCATGAGCACCTACGAATATGTGCAATGTTTTCTTCTCCTGGAGTGCTATGTTGTGGACCTCAAAGCTGAATGAAGATCAACCCTATTCCTCGAGGGTTTAAGCTACAACGTAGGATGCAACCTTGTTCCATAGTTGTCGTTGAATTTTCAACAAATGGTGGACAAGTCTTTGGTGATCGATTTGTACCCCAAGTTCTAGACTTTCGGGCGCAACCACAACAACAACAAGAGAAATAATGCTAGTGGAAAACAAGGGCATGGCAAGTTCAATCGTTGCTCGCATTCCCACCTACCAGGAAGATGCCCTACTGGAAATGGTCAACCCATAGAGATGATCGACTTGCACCCATCTACCATGAGTACGATCAAGCTGGACACATTCGACCTAACTGCCTCAAGCTTAGGTGGGGACCATCTCTAGCTCAGCAGTATGCTCAGCGCCCTATCCAACAGCTATAATAGTGACATAATCCACCTCCAAGAAACAACAACAATCAGGTAAGGCCCACAACCACCTGTGGGCGGAATGAAAGGGTGTTTGCCCTTAATGCTGAGGAAGCGGAAGCAGGTAATGAAGTCGTCGAAGGTACCTTACATCTTAATATGTATCTATTTAAAGCACTCTTTGATCCTGGTTCATCGAATACATTCATATCAACTGAGTTTTCTGACATGTTAGAGATAGAATCAAAATATATGGATCATGTATTAAATGTTAAAACCCCTAGTGGTAGGATCTACTCTTCTTATCTCAAACTCCCAACCATGGACCTTGTATCTCTGGAATAATGTTTCTCTCAGATATCATCTTGCTTATAGGACCACCTTTGATGTCATCCTCGGGATGGATTGGTTCAAGAGGTACAAAGTTATTTTGTTTTGTTAGGTATCGAAGGTTAGTTTGTTGCATCTTGTTGAGGGAAGGATGTTTGTCAATGGTAGGAAGTGAGAGGATCGATAGTTTCTCATCTCCTCCATAAAAGCTAAAAAGCTTATCTTGTAGGGGTGTAGAGCATTCTTAGCCTCTATCTTCCTTGATGCCACACCTCCTGCTCTCGATCACGCATATGTTGTAAAGTACTTACCTAATGTCCTTCCTGAGGAGTTTCCTGGCTTGCCCCCGACTCACGAGGTGGATTTTCCCATCGAGCTCGCACCAGGAACCTCTCCTATCTCAAAGCCTCCTTATCGCTTGGCCCCTATAAAACTCGCCAAGCTTAAGAAGCATCTTTAGGAGCTTCTTGATATGGGCTTTATGTGCCCTAGTATTTCACCATGGGGAGCCCCTATCTCGTTCGTGAAGAAGAAGGATGATTTGGTGTGTATGTGCATGGATTATCATATGCTTAATCAAGTGATGATAAATAAGCGCTATCCTTTGCCCCATATCAATGATCTATTCGACTAGACAAAGTC
Organism: Alisma plantago-aquatica; assembly: GCA_963693085.1. Lineage (NCBI taxonomy): Eukaryota > Viridiplantae > Streptophyta > Magnoliopsida > Alismatales > Alismataceae > Alisma > Alisma plantago-aquatica. The sequence goes on from OY856415.1 coordinate 324,004,153, forward strand.
AACCACTATGTTCTCAAAGATGAATCTGTTGGCTACTACCAGATGCGAGTGAAAGACGAATATGTCCCGAAGACATCTTTCAGAACACGTTATGGGAATTATGAGTTTCTGGTCATGCCTTTCATCTTGACTAATGATCCTGCTGCTTTCATGGACTTGATGAATCAAGTGTTTCATCCTTACCTCGATCAATTTGTGGTGGTGTTCATTGACGCTGTTTTGGTCTACTCTGAATATAAAGAACAACATCATGAACATCTGCAAATCGTGTTGAACACTGAGAGAAAATTAACTATATGCGAAATTCTCAAAGTGTGAGTTCTAAATCAAAGAAGTGATGTTTTTGGGTCATGATTTCTGCCAGACATATTGTCGTTGATCTTGTAATGGTAGAAGTTGTGACCAAGTGGAAAGCTTTGAAGACTCTGTCTGAGATATGTAGTTTCCTCAGTTTAGTAGGTTAGTATCAGAGGTTTATCAGGAGTTTTTCTGAGTTGGCACTTCCTCTGACAAAGTTGACATGAAAAGAAGTCAAGTTTGTGTGGAGACCTGAGTGAGAGGATAGTTTTTAGAAGCTGAAGAGATGTTTTACTTCTGCTCCTATTCTTGATCTACCTGTTGAAGGAAAACCCTACATAATCTTCACAGATGCTTCTAAGCAAGGATTAGGGTGTGTCTTGGTGTAAGAGGATCGAGTGATCACCTATGTTTCACACTAGTTGAAACCTAATGAAGAGAACTGGCCTACACATGATTTAAAGCTAGCAACTATTGTGCATGCTTTAAAGATCTGGCGAAACTATCTGTATGGAGTGAAGTTTGATGTTTTCTCAGATTATAAAAGCTTGAGATATTTTTTGATACAAAGGATCTGAACCTGAGGCAGTCAAGATGGATGGAGTAACTCAAATACTATGAATTTACCATCACCAATCATCCCGGTAAAGCAAATGTAGTTGTTGATGCTTTGAGTCAAAAGAAGGATGCAATATATGCTACTATGAACTTGGAGTATGTTTCCTATTGGGAACCATAACATGATGATAAAGAAGATGCTGAGAAGTCGTGTGTTCACATGGCCAGTTTGTCCATTACACCTTCTTGGATCTCGAAAGTTGTTGTTGCAGAGCTTGAAAGTTCTGAGCTTGATGAGATGAAGGCCTTATATGAGAAACCACAGTCTGACTATTCAGTTGGATTTGATGGTGTTTTTCATTTCCATCGAAGGTTGTGGATACATGAGGTTGGTGGTCTAGGACATAAGGTTTTGAGCAAAGCCCATGGGTCTAAGTATGCAATACACCATGGTACTACCAAGATGTACAAGGACATGCAATGAAGTTTTTGGTGGAAGAAAATGAAGAAGGATATCACTCTATTTTTTGCCAAGTGTTTGACTTGTCAACAAGTCAAGATCAAGCATCAACGACCTGGTGATGTTCTGCACCCGTTTGAGATTCCAGAATGGAAATGGGAGAAGATTACTATGGACTTCATCACTGGTTTTCCTAGGACCAAGAAGGGTTTTGATGTTGTGTGGGTGGTGATTGATCGACTTAAAAATTCTACCCACTTTCTGCCTTTCAAGTCCACTTACAAGGTTGGTGAGATGGCTCAGTTGTACATAGATTGGATTGTTCACCTGCATGGAGTTCCTAAAGTGATAGTATTAGATCGTGACCTAAAGTTCACCTCTCATTTCTAGAGTTAGATTCAATAAGAGATGGGTACGGAATTACGTTTCAGTATGGCCTATCATCCACAAATCGATGGTCAATCTAAAAGAACAGTGCAAATTTTGGAAGATTGCTTCATGTATGTGTTATGGATTGGGGAGGTGCATGGGATAAGTTTCTTCCATTAGCTGAGTTTTCTTACAATAATAGCTACCAAGCTAGTATTTGTATGCCACCTTATGAAGCTTTGAATGGAAGACTGCGTCGTTCTCTGTTACACTGGGATGATGTGGGAGAATGTGCTCTAGTGAAGAGTGATGATATGCAGATGATAATAGAGAAAATTCAATTTATCAAGAAGCACATGAAAGTTGCACAAGATCGACAGAAGATGTATGCTGATAAGAAAAGGTCTGACGTGAGTTTCCTAGTAGGTGATTATGCCTTCTTGAAGATCAAGCCTATACATTCTATTGCAAGATCTAAAGTTAAGGGCAAGCTTAGTCTCCGCTATGTTGGACCATTTGAGATCTTGGATAAGGTAGGAGATTGTGCATACCGTTTAGCTCTTCCTCCAGCCTATGACAAGATCCATAATGTGTTTCATGTCTTCGTTCTGAGAAATTATGTAAAGAACCCTTCTCATGTACTCTCTATCAAGCCTTTGGAGATTCAAGAGAATCTAACTTATGCAGAGCTACCTATGAAGATTCTTGACTCCCAAGTTAAGCAGATGAAGAACAAGGAGATTGAGTTGGTGAAGGTCTTATGGCAGTATCATGGTTAGGAAGAAACCACTTGGGAGCTTAGAGATGAGATGTTGCACACTCACCCTTCTCTTTTCATATGAGATTTTGGGGACAAAATCCTTTTTAATGGGTGGAGCGTTGTAACGAACTGGAATCCATGTGTAATCTTAGTTTAGCTTTTTTCAAAGCTTTTCCTTTCATTTCTGTCCTTGATGTTGAACTAATGGAAATTATATAGGTTTGGTGTATATTTGTTCCCAATATTTTACTTTATAAGGAGTTAAGCACAAATATCTTCGTGAAATTTTACTAATGGGTTTAATTTACAAAATATCCACTTAATAGGGATAAGGATAAAATAAAATTGATCTAGAAGTTTCTATGGCCCTTTTGTGTGGGAAAAAGAAAAGAAAATCCTAAAACTAAGGTAATTTGACATTAAATGAATTAATTTTCCCATTAAGTGAAAATTAGAGTAAATTGCCTAAAATCATAAAAGTGGAACTCGAAAGATAATTCTAAATCCAAATTCATTTTCTTTGAGTATAAGTTTTCTTGGGTAGTAAGTTTCACAACTTTTGGTAAATTAGTACAAGTATAATTGTATTATTTGAACGGGAAAATAGGAGTTAACTCAAAAATATGAAATAAAATCATTAATTACTCCCAAAAGTGACAATTGATACCAAATTCATGATCTACACATTAAAATATGCCATTGGGTTAATTTTCACTCAATTTGAAGAATGTTTGATTAAAAGGTGAAATCCAAAGAAAGAAAGTGTGTAGAACCTTCAAAATATTAAGAAATGAACAAATAATTTCAACATGTAAAATTGATGGCAAAATTGGTATCCAAGGACCTTAATGTGACTTGTGGGTGAAGTTTCATCAAATTTGGATAATCTAATAACCATTAATAGAGGAAAGAGAATATAAGATTTAATTTAATTAACACATTAAAAATTCCCAAAAAGAAAAACTAGTGCATATTTGGATTCCTCATATAAAAAATAGGCTAGGTGTTAATTTTCATTTAATTTGGAGCATGTTTGCACCCTCATTGGAGGGGAGAGAAAAATATTAGATAAAATAGGTGCCACTTTAGTCCGATTAAGATTGGGAATGCAATAATGTGTCACACACCTATTCATTTTATTTTTCAATTTTTCATACTGATGAACAGACCAGATCACTCGCTCACTCAATTAGATGGCTGGGAGCTCATCTCCTAGCTCGCGATTACCAAGGAAATCATGACAGTTCACATTGGAATTTCAATTCAAGATTTATCGATCTGTAGTTGGTCTTTTTATGAGATTTTGATCCCACGCTTTCCTCATGTGATTCTGCACCAATTGATCCCAATATCTTGGTATTTTGTCAAAGATTCAAGAAACACCCAAAGTCAGCCACCGAACACTCTCACCGCCATTGTGCTTATACTCCTAGAGAAAACCACACCTATAAATAGTACCCTCTATACCTTCGTCTCCTTTTACCCAACTCTCCTATTCCCTTGATTTCCCCATTGCTTGCATGTGTGGATGGCAGGAAGCTTGGATAGGACCTGAGTTTGCAGCGGACATTGCTCGTTCTCTAATCGACCTCGGGTCAAATTGTCTACCTCGGTAGGTTCGTGGTGATCTACTTGTTCTTTTTTGTGTTATTGTTCTCGAGTTTGATCAACTCTCGAGGATTTACCCAAAATTCAAGCTACTGCTCATAATCCATGGTGAGTACGACGAGGGGGATGAATCCCCTATGTGTTTTCCCTCTCCTACCCTCCTTATTTTTTGTTTTCATTTATTTCCCACTTGAGGGCAGTACTGTCTTTTTGCCACCGCTTGTTTTTCTTTGAGCGAGTGAAAGCCACAACTTTGCCCCCCGATTTGGTCGGGTATGATTGGGTCAAGTCAGCGAGGTGGGCCCATTCTTTGCTATCTCTTCGCCTCTCTCCGATGGTTTTGATGAGTAGCACTATCTAATTGTCCGGAATAGAGAAAAAATCATATATTTTTATTCTTTTGTCCTAAAATTAAAAGAAAATATGTTTTGGATTCATAAAAATGTAAGATATCTGATAAAAATGTTTTTGAGACTTCGTTTTGAGTTTTATTAGAAGATGTTTTCTAAAAATGAATTTAATAGATACAAATCACCAAAAATGCACCTTTAACCTCATAACTCCAAAATAGACAAAATTATATGTTTTCTTAATCACAAGAACCTAATAAGATCAATGGTGATAATTTCAAAGTCTAAATCAAGGATTTTGTTCAAAAAGTCCAAAAGTTAGATTTTCTTTACCTTTATACATATGTAAAACTCTAATACACAGTTATATATTGAAAATAGGAAAAGTGAGCTTTGGAATCGAATAAAGTAGTGAAAGAGAAGTAATTGGATCTAATTAAGAAAGGTATGTTCTTTCCTTACACCTAATTTGGGAATAATTGCAAACCTTAACGTAGTTTCCCTAATGAGGCTTCTATGAAACCCTAATTTATCTTTTGATTAACCATTTGCTATATTTGCCTCAAAAATCATTTTTATTTATTTCTTGGGTCTTGTACCCCACTTTCATGTTTTGATTTACTTGATGCTTATACTTGCCATAGTTCTTAGATGTTGATTTTATTAGACTATTTAACCAGTGTAGTGGTACTTTTGTAGAACCACCCATAGATAGGGCCATGTGTACATTTGCCTAGGGGAATGTGTTACTCTCCCCAATATAGAATACTTGTAGGTGATTTGAATGTGTTACTTTCCCTCACCTATCGGTTGAGGTTAGGTAGGTTCCTCAACCCTACATAGTTTAGGTAGTCAATATTAATCATGCATGCAACCTTTTTAATATTTTTGTTATGGCAAGCATCTATTTATTTATGCCTCATACTTTTGACTACCCTCATCTTATGATGAAAACTTAGCCTTTATTTTAATGTTGTTTTCTTATCTTTTATCCTTGTTCATTATCTCTGACACATACCTTGTTTTCTTTCCCTTTTGTTGGGTGCTTTCCCAACCACCCAGGGTTAGATCACGGTGTTGAACATGGCCAAGATGACCAAGTTCAGGAGTAGTAGATTCAAGTTTTGCAATCAAGGATGACTAGGTTACTTATTTCTAGATCCTATAGTTTCTTTTCAGTTTTTCCTTTTCCAAGAAACTCATGTAGTGAACTGAATTCAAAAAGAATTGTAATAACTTAGTTTCTTTCCGCTACTATTGACATTTTATATGTATCTGAAACATGCTTATGTACTTGGATTATTATACATGCATTCCACAATGTCTATTTTTCTTGGAAAAAGTGGATGTTTTCTATTTTCTTTAAATTTAAGTAAGGAGGTGATCTCACCTATTTACAATTATCATGCATGCAACTCAAGCCAAGATCAAGAAGGAAGGGAAAACCACCATGCATCACAAATACCAAAATGGGTACAAGGGAAAAATTAGGGTTTCAGGTTACATCTAACCCAAGCATGATCTCAACATCATCCAAGTTCTAAAATATATCATCATTTAATAGCATGTTAAGAAATCATTAGAGAGAGGAAATAACAACATGAATGTAAGAAAGGTGCATTAATAGAGAAGGTTAAGAGTTATATAACCCACCTTAAGGAAGATCACTCCAAAGAAGGCCAGCTCCAAGCACACGATCACCAAGGATGATCAAGATCCACTGAGAGCTCCACTATTAGCCAGAATAACACCTCAAAAAAGTGAATACAAATGGTTAAATGTCACCCAAGAAAAGGGAGAAAAAAGCTCAAGGCCGAACCATAAAAAAGAAGGGGGAAAAGAAAGAAGAAACTCCCTCTCACTTGGATGTCGCCTTGTCAAAACATGGCCTATTACCCTTGTGACGAGGAGCTTACTCTCAAGAATGACCACCATGTCTAAAAATGGTCTAGGGCCGAGAAAAGGGAAGGATATGGGGTAGAAGATTCAAGGAAAACACCATAAAGGAAAGATAAACACTCACCAAGGTTGAATATGACCAAGGATCACCACAAGCACCACATGCAAGGTTGAACCTCCTCCAAGGCACCAAAAACAACTCCTTCTTGCTTCACCAAGCTCCACGAACGAGCACAAGGGAAGGGAGGAAAAATATGTCTGAAAAATATCACTTGCATGGAGAGAAGAGGGTCAATATAGCAAAGGAGGAGAGAGGTGGGGCAAGAGATGAGGTGTCAACAAGATAGGGCTCCAAATAGACACTTGTCCCCACAAGAAACTAACATGCAACCACTTAAAGCCCACATGCAAGAGATGGGGATACACTCTAGGTTGGATATCGACCACTAAGGCCACCCAACCCTCATGTCACGACTGCAACCCACTAAGGGAACCACTGGTCTCAACACACCACCAAGGACCACTAGGTCGTGACACCAGGTCACCACAAACCCTAGGTTGAGACAATCCACACAAGAACACCCATATAGACCCAAGACACTCTAGACCATCTTGGTCATGACAAACATACCTAGTGGGGGTGTCTCAACTGCAACACCATCCAACCAAGCCCTAGGTCGAAACAAACCAACAAGGGTCACATGGTCAAGGCACACCAACCCTAGAAAACACTAATCACTACTAACGATGATACCACTCAACTAAAAGTCCACCAAGGAACCCCAAATCACCACAACCTCCCTCATGAAGCCAAGAGAGAGAAGGAACACTATATAGGTGGTAATTTATAAGAATACCCCCAAAAATGGGTAAATTGCAAATCACCCCAAAATAAGCACACAAGGCACAAACAACATCCAAACAAGCTCAAACTAAAGATTTAAGCTCTCCACTAGCTTTAAGACCATCTAAGGGATTAGAGAAAGGTTCTCATCACATCATAAAGTCAAAGAAAATAGGGTTAACCCAAAACATAGATTAGGGGTCTTACAAGACATAAACCCCTAAGAAGGATTTTGCCTCTGAAATCCTAAGCAAAAAGAGACTACTTATTATGCATCTCTTCATCAAGCTCCTACATAGATTACTTAACACCACAATGATGCCATAGAACCTTCACAAGAATTATGTCCTTCTTCTTCAACTTATTCACTCTATTTTCAAGGATCAGCACATGCCCTTCAACATAGGACATGTCCTCATCAAGCTCTACCTCCATTGGTTGTAACACTAACTCTATATTAGGGTGGCACTTCCTCAGCATGGGCACATGGAAAACTAGGTGCAAACTGTGTAACTTAGGTGGTAGCTCTAACCTATAGGCCACCTTATGAACATGTGCCACCATAGGATAAGGTCTCATATACCTAGGAACCAACTTATGCTTCTTTCCAAACCTCAAAACACCCTTCCAAGGAGAGACTTTGAGATACACCTTGTCTCCCACTTGGAACTCCAAGGGCCTCCGACAGTTATCAACATATGACTTTTTCATGTCCTGTACTGCCTTCAACTATTGTCGTATCACTTTAATCTTTTCAGTTGTCTGCTCCACCAGCTCAGGACCAAGAAGCTGATAATCACCTATCTCATACCAACACAATGGAGACCTACAACATCTCCCATATAACACCTCATACGGTGCCATGTTGATGCTCCTTTGATAACTATTATTATAGGCAAACTCTATCAGACTGAGATAAATGTCCCAACTACCCAAAAACTACAAGACACAAGCTCTCAATAGGTCCTCTAAGGTATGTATGGTCCTCTTAGACTGACCATCCATATGCGGGTGGAAAATAGTGTTGAACCTCAAATGCGTACCCAGAGTTGTGTGCAAATGCTCCTAAAAGTGACTTGTAAATCGAGGACCTCTATCTGACATGATGGTAGATGGGACATCATGCAAATGCACTATCTCATCCATGTATATTTGAGAGAGCTTCTCTTCTAAATAATTCATCTTCACCGAAAAGAAGTTTGTCGAATTTATCAACCGGTCAACTATCACCCAAATGGAATCATGTCCTTTGCTCGCCCTAGGAAGACCAACCACAAAGTCCATCATAACATGATTTCACTTCCACTATGGTATGGGTAACGACTGCAATGTCTCTATAGACTGTTGATGCTCTTCCTTGACTTGTTGACACATTGTGCACTTAGCCACGAACTCATCCACATCCCGCTTCAAGCCTGGACACTAATATAGATTTTTAAGATTATGTCACATCTTGGTGCTACCTGGGTGCATCACATAGATCAAAGAGTGAGCCTCTTCCAGAACCATTCTCCTTAGATTACCAGCATTAGGAACCACAACTCTATCATGGTAACTAACTGTCCCATCAATGCCTCATGGAAACCATCATGCTTCTCACTTCCAAGCTCTGATTGTATCTATTATATCATAGTATTAGCCTGCTCTACCTCTTTGATCTGTTGTCTCAACATCGGCTTTACCAGCAATTGTGCCAACATCCTTGCTAGCATGGATACCTCTAGCTTCACGTTCATCTGATGCAAGGAGACCAACATGTCCCTCTTATGACACACCAAGGGATCAACTGTGCACTTCCCATAGATGATATCAAAGAAGACTTTCTGCTCAACGCATCTGGAAAGACATTCACCTTTCCTAGATGATAATCAATGGTACAGTCATAGTCCTTGATTAACTCCAACCAGCACCTCTGCCACATCTTCAACTCCTGCTATAAGAAGATATACTTCAAGTTCTTATGATCTATGAAGATTTGATACTTCTCACCATATAGGTAATGCCTCTAGGTCTTCAGGGCATTAACCACTATGGACAAAATCATATGATGGGTAGGATAGTTCTCCTCTTGCTTCTTCAACTGTCGTGATGCAAAGGATATCACATTCTTGTCCTACATTAACACACAACCCAAACCATTCCATGACGCATCACAAAAAACTATTTAACCTTTCCCTTGCTCTGACAACACTAGCATTGGTGCACTTGTCAACTTCTCCTTCAACAACTAAAAGGCATGTTGCCACCTATTATCCAAAACAAAAGGTACATCCTTCCTTGTCAACTTGGTTAGGGGAAATGCTACTAAGCTAAAGTTCTTAATAAACCTCCTATAGTATCCTACCAACCCTAGGAAACTATGCACTTCTGTCAGCATCTTCGGCTTCTCCCACTCTAGCACAAACTCAACCTTATTGGGTTCCACACAGCCAACCTGAGTAGATATCATGTGCCCTAGGAAAGAAACCTCCTTAAGATAAAACTTGCACTTGTTGAACTTGGCATACATTTGATGTCGTCTCTACACAGTCAATGCCTGACGAATATGATGTTCATGATGTTGACTGTCACAACTATGTATCAAGATATATCATCTATGAACACCACCATGAACTGATCAAGGAACGGTCATAACACTCTATTCATCAATTCCTTGTTAGCCCAATTGGCATGACCACAAACTCATAATGACCATATCAAATCCTAAAAGTTAACTTAGGTATGCCATCTACCTTGATCTGCATCTGGTGTACCCCGATCTCAGATCCATCTTGGAGAAGACCGCAACACCTCATAACTGAACAAACAAGTCGTCAATCGTCAGTAAGGGATACGTATTCCTTATCGTTACCTTGTTCAATTGTATGTAGTCTGTACACAACCTCATGGATTTGTCTTTATTTTTCACGAATACCACGGGAGCACCCCACAAAGATGTACTCGGTCTGATGAAGCCCTTCTCAAGCAACTCTTGAAACTATTTCTTTAACTCTGCCATCCTAGCTGGCACTATTCTATACGGTGTCTACGCTATGGGTTGCATGCCCGGGTCTAGATTGATCTCAAAATCAATCTTTTTGATAGGGGGAACACCTGGGAACTTGTCTAGGAACACATCCTCAAACTCTCTGACGACTAGCACCACCTGGATACTCAAACTCCTCTCCTTGGTATCGACCACATGCACTAAGAACACATCACAACCCTACCTCATCAACTTCTCAGCTACCATAGCCGACACCAAATAGGTAGGAAGAATCTTCCTATAGCCTTGGAAGATCCACGACTCACCACCTTCTACAAACCTCTCCACCTTAGAACTATAGTCCAAGACCACCTGATACTTCTCCAAGGTGTCCATTCCAAAGATCACATCGACTCCATGCATATCAAGTGGTAAAAGATCTACTTGAATGTTATGTCCTGAGAAATAAAGGACACATGAAGGATACACCTCTGACAACTTCGCAAGACCAACTAATGGGGTTTCTAAATGAAGACTATCTCATTTATGGCTAATAGGTAAAGAACAAGCATCAATCACTTCTCAAGTGACAAAAGAGTGTGCCTCACATGGGTCAACTAAAAAAGATATAAAGTAAGAAGAAGACAAATCAGAATGAAATAACTCCATTAGATCTGTCACTACTCATGGGTTGACCACTCCTATAGGATGACTCATAGCATAGAATCTAGCTATCACCTCCTTCCTTTGCTAACCTATCCTGAAGAACCTTCTTGAGATGCTTGTCAATGTCCCCTTCCACTGCCACTGAACTGTTGTCTCTGTGAATCTTGCTAGCTCAACTTTGGTTGTTGGGTCACTTCCCCATCTTTCATATGACAAAATAGCTTCATGTGCCCAACCTGTCCACACTTGTAGCAGGTCTTGCTCTCATACCATGGCCTATAATGCCTTGTCACTGAAGATGATGCTACACTCTGAGCTCCTGTAGTGGAAGACTGCACCCTCTGCCCTTACTGGGTGACCACTGGGTCTGTGCACTGGACCTTAGCTGTGTTGGTGGTGCAGAAAACCTAGGATTCTTAAAGCCTCTTAATGACTTCCCCTGGTAATGTGATGGCCTCTTCTTGGCACTCTCCTCCTACTTTTTAACCAAAAATCATTTAATCATCATGATAGACTCCACAAACATCGCAAACTTCTCATGGTTCTCAAGCACTGCTGTCGTCATTGTCATCTCACCGTTCAGACCCTTCTGGAAACGTTGAACCCTCTCCTTATCTATTGACACCATGTGAGGATAGAACCTCAAAAGCTCCATAAACTTCACTTTGTACTTGTTGATCGACATGGAATCCTAACAGATCCACTCAAATTGACTAATCTTTTCATCTAGATACGTATGTGGAAAGTAGATGCTGACAAACTCTTTCTTGAACTCCTCCCAAATGATATCAATGCCTGGTCATTTTTCCTCTTTAGTATCCCACCAATGGCCAACACTCCCTTTCAGATGATACACTACATGCTTCACCTTGTATGCCTCAGGGATATTAAGGATCTTGAAGGCCTTTTCCAACTATGTCATCCATAGATCAACATGTGTTGGATCTGTCATATCAGCATACTCCATAGCACCAACATGTGTCAACCTCTTAAAGGTCTTCCCAACTCCCAGAGATTTGGCATCGGGGAGAGCTGCCCTGGGTTGAGGGGCAGACATTTTGTCCTCCATGTGTGTCATCGTCGCCATAAACTACCCAAATAAAGATGGGAAGGCAGGGTTCTCTATCACAACCGGGTCAAACTAGGGCTCATCAGGCACCAGATCTTCTCTTGTCTAAGCCGTCACACCACCATCGGGTGCAGTAACATTTTTCTCTATAGTATGTTCTTTGTGTTCTCCAGCCATCCTTTCTACTCTTCTTCTTATTATGCATAAGTAAAAGTCACTATAAGACAGACTGGAGGACACTTGAACAAACACAAATCCTAGTCCTAGGTCCCTACAGACTCAGTGAACCTAAAGCATTGATACCAACCAAACTGTGATGTCCTGACATGCCACAAATGAAATTACTTAAAACCAAAAGAGAAAACAACACTTAGTAAGGGAATCACCCAAAAATAGAGGAAATTAAAACTAATTACATATGAGTCTACAAAGCCTATCACATGCAGCTCATATCATGTCACATGGTGCTTACATCATTACAGATCAACATTACTATTGTCAACCTATTTCATAAGATACTGGTTTTATATATATATATATATATATATATATATATATATATATATATATATATATATATATATAGTTGTCATAACCATACAACCATGGCACACATGCCAAAACCTCGTATCGATCACATAGCCACAAAATATCTCAAAAGAAAACACCACAAGGATTTGAGTGTATAGGGATGAGTCTAGGACTCTAACACCAAAAGACTAGCGGCACATCCAACCTGATCAACTACTATTCTTGTTGCTTCTCTTCCTTATCTACATGACCTCTACCTCTTCATGCATGGTCACCTAAAAGATGTGAAAACCCACGGGCTGAAACCAAATGTCCCAACGAGAGAAACAACTTTCCACCAATGATATTAAAGCACAGTTAAGCTAAGCAGGTAAAACAACATACTAGCAAGTTGAGCAGATTCAGCTAAATGACATGTATATAATATGTAAGGTAGATTAAATAAGACTAGGAAGCCACCACATGGTAGTAGATCATTATATTCTAAAAAGTAATACGAAGAACATGTATAACAGTTGACTTCTCTTACCACCTTAAAATTCAAGAAATCAGTAAAAAGATAAGGAAAAGCCTCCACCAATGTGAGACATATGTCACTCTAAGCATATACACTACATGGTCATATTATGTATTATGCCCTGAGTATTTGAGTCATACCACCCAAATCCACCCACCCCACTTCCAAAGGGCAACTGATAGAGCCATACAAGGTCCATGGAAGAGTCAGAATCCATGACCTCTCCAATACCTCATAGTAAGCATAAGAGAACATCACATATACATATCAGTCAACTACAAAAGAGTGACATATATTTAGCACAAGGATCGGCTCATGCATGGCCATCCATATATAAATACCTAGCCCACCTTGGTACAAGTAACAACGCTAGAAGAACATGCTCACGCATGGTCATTCTTAAAGGAAGGAGTGTCTCATGTGTGGCCATCCATATCACCAAGAGACTGGTTCAACATGGCCATCTCACAAAACATGTAGTTAAGGATACAAGGAAATACTCGACTTGCACCCCGCATATTCAAAAATATGCACTCTGAGTTCAAATCATTTAACCAATCCAGCAAATAAAGTTGACACTAGAATGGGTCTATTGCACAGGGCAAACTACATGATTAGATTTCACTTGATTAGTTATCCAATTGGGTAACTTTTAGCATCAATCAAGTTATAGTGTATAAAACTAAAATAAATTCTACAAGAATAAGGGTGTATTGAAACTTTAGAAGATATAAACATATGAGGTGTGAACTTGTCACACAATCACTACATGATACTCATTGCTCTACCATTCACAAGGCAATTACCAAAGTCACATATCACTATGGGATATCAATCCTTTGATCACATCACTTGAGGATATCACCTCTCAATAGGCATCTAGCCATCACCAGGCCATAGTACCTATCACATTAAGCCATGTATATAATGCCTCATCGATGTGCATAAGCACCACCCTATATCACATAATCACCACCATAACATACACAAGCCATGACATACATATCACCGACAAGGTTAGGGGTTTATAAACAAAAGGGAGGGAGCATTATACATGATGAACAACTATACATAGAGAGAAAGAACATATCTCATAATTCACCTTAGGGCTACACTCTTAGCCTGATTAGGGTTTTGTAGGTACATACAAGTACTAAACCCTAGATATGGCATCTCCCACATTCTTGGAATACTTAGGGTTAAGAAGCATGATTAAGGTTAAGTAAGAAGCTATCCACATAGAAATACACCTGGCTCAAACATAGTTCATTCATTACTCATATCAGTGCATTGATGAAGTATTCAATCATGTGTCACAACCAAACATCAACCATGTGTCGCAACCACCACCATAATGGGTTGCGACCACCACCACCTTGGTGTCTCGACCGCAGTCAACCCCTTGATGTCATGACAGAAACACACCAAGGAGGGACATGTCTCGACCCAACAAATAGCCAGGTTGTGATCTCAATAAAACTAGTTGTCTCAACCACTAGGGTTAGCATTTCGACCACCCATAGGAAAGTATGTTGCGACCCAAGAACAAGATTCATCTCGACCTGCGACAATGGCATAACTGAAAACCAAGCCATATCACGACCAACCAAGGGAAAAAGGAAACATCTTGACCAAACCAAGGTGTGTTTATACCCTCAAGGAAGTAGGTGTCCCAATCATAAAGGAGAAGGATGTCACAACCTCCACAAGGTCAGGCGTCACAACCCAAAACCTCAAGCCAAAGAGATGTCATAACCCAAGACAAAACAAGGCATGGTGACCACTAAGGGTCAAGCCAGCACCAAGATCAAGAACGAAGATCAAACCAAGGACAAAATAGAGATAAACCCATGGCTAAAATAGGTGACACAACAAAGGAAACCCATCGTCACCATAGAGGAAAATGTCATGCAAAAATGGTCATCAAACCCTAAAACAACTCCTTGAAACCACCAAGAAAAGGAACCTCCACAAGAGATAGGAACCAAGATAATCACAGCCAAAACCAAACCAAAACTTCATGTAACACAAAAATACTTGATTATAATCCATGCAACCCAAGCCAAGGTCAAGAAGGAAGGGAAAACCACCATGCATCACTAACACCAAGATGAGTACAAGGGGAAAATTAGGGTTTCATATTACATCCAACCCAAGCACGATCTCAACATCATCCAATTTCTAAAATATATCATCATTTACTAGCATGTTAAGAAATAATTAGAGAGAGGAAACAAAAACATGCATGTAAGAAAGGTGCATTAATAGATAAGGTTAAGAGTTATTAACCTGCCTTAAGGAAGATCACTCCAAAGAAGGCCAACTCCAAGCACACAATCACCAAGGATGATCAAGCTCCACTGAGAGCTCCACTATTGGCCACAATAACACCTCAAGAAAGAGAAGACACCATGGTTAAAGATCACCCAAGAAAAGAGAGCAAAAACTCAAGGCTAAACCATAAGAAAGAAGGGGGAAAATAGAGAAGAAACTCCCTCTCACTTGGATGTCACCTTGTCAAAACAAGGCCTATTACCATTGTGATGAGGAGATTACTCTCAATAATGACCACCATGTCAAAAAATGGTCTAGGGCAGAGAAAAGGGAAGGCGATGGGGTAGAATATCCATGGAAAACACCATAAAGGAAAGATAAACACTCACTACGGTTGAAGATGGCCAAGGATCACCACAAGCACCACATGCAAGGTTGAACCTCCTCCAAGGAACCAAGAACAACTCTTTCTTGCTCCACCAAGATCCAAGAACGAGCACAAGGGAAGGGAGGAAGAAGATGGCTGAAAAAGATCACTTGCATAGAGAGAATAGGGTTTATATAGCAAAGGAGTAGAGAGGTAGGGCAAGAGATGAGGTGTCAACAAGATAGGGTTTTAAAGAGACACTAGTCCCCACAAGAAACTAACATGCAACCACTTATAGACCACATGCAAGATATGGTGATACACTCTAGGTTGGATCTCGACCACCAAGGCCACCCAACCCTCAAGTTGCGACCGCAGCACACCAAGGGAACCACCCATGGTCGGGACATACAACCAAGGACCACTAGGTCATGACACAAGGTCACCACAAACCCTAGGTTGAGACACTCCACATAGGAGCACCCATCTCGACCCAAGACACCCAAGGCCATCTCGATCAAAAAAACCATACCTAGGGGGATGTCTCAACCATGACACCCTCCAACCAGGCCCTTTGTCACAACCTAGGTCGAAACAAACTAACAAGGGTCACATGGTCAAGGCACACCAACCCTAGAAAACCCTAATCACCACTAAGGGTAATATCACTCAACTAAGGGTCCATCAAGGCGCCTCAAAGCACCAAAACATCCCTAATGAAGATAAGAGAGAGAAGGAACACTCTAGATGTGGCAATTTACAATAATACCCCCACAAATGGGTAAATTGCAAATCACCCCTAAACAAGCACACAAGACACAAACACCATCCAAACAAGCTCAAACTAGAGACTTAAGCTCTCCACTAGCTCTAAGACCATATCAAGTGATTAGACAAAGGTTCTAAGAACATCATCAATCTAAAGCAAATAGGGTTAACCCAAAACACAGGTCAGGGGTCTTATAGATACCGATGGTTTTCTATGTCCCTGGTCCCACGTAGGAGTTTTCAAAACTAGCCATTGCTCCATCTAAGGTTTACCCTTGTAATGATGATTGAAACCATTTTCTTTACTTTACCATTATTTCCCATTATATGTTCAATATTTGGCAGAGGATGCCTTAATCCTACTTCTTCTAAAAAACCCTCACTTGAGGTGAGGCGTGAAGTATCTTTCATGGTTTATTAAGCAAGAGTATGAGAAGTTGGTGAAAGTTAAGATGAGAAGGCTTAGAGAAAACATTACTTTAGGCTAACCCTAGGTTCTAGCTAGGTCGGTATCACATTGGCTAAATGAGTCCATGTATACCAGCTTAATGGTGCGGAGGAAATTATTGACATCCCCCAAAACCCTGATCCTGTCTAGACACCATTGACATCGAGTTTTTCCTTAATAAGTTTTCTTATATTTCTATGCGTTACTTGAAATTATAAACTATTAAATATTATTTGTAAAATCTGGGGATCTAATACAAAATGTAACAAACTCACTTTTCAGCAACCCCCAATTAAGGAAGACCAAAACTATGGGTGCCATTACCTAAAATTTTCACAAGGATCCCAATTTTACCAAACAATATAGAATAGCAAATAATTTCCATTAATTTTAAATTTTTTTACAAAATGATCCCCTAAGGAGTTATATGAATTTATATCATCGGGAATGTACATATGAGAAATATGTGAGAAGAAATATCTATCTAATCTTCCTTACAAGTTAACTTTAATGTCTTCAGGTAAGTTCAGTATGTCTTGATATCTCCATATCTAGCATTTACCTTAAATGTCGTGAAACAAAACACGGTCAGTATAACAAGTTATACTAGTATGTAGGGGAAACAAAATGTTTGCATGTAGGTGTAATACTATATTCACCCATAACAACAAATATGATTACAAAATTGAACATGTGTTTTCTTTCTAACTTCTTAACTTAATCCACATGGGAGACTCCCTCTCTGGATTATTCATGTAGGGAACCCTCTCTCTAGGGTTTAGTCCTTGTAGTGGACATATCATACATAGGCCTTGGCCCAATCACTATTCACGATAGTGACATTTCATACATAGGCCATTGGTCGAGGTAATCTTCTCTTCTAGGCTAGATCATTGGTCACAATAGTGACATTTCTTACATCGACCTTAGCCTGAGGTGATCTTCTCATCCTAGTCTAATTATCATCACCATAGTGACATTTCTTACATCCCACGTGTATCACTTAAATCCACCAGAGACAGTTGAGCAAGTTATTCTTTAATAATGTAATATTCATAGTGACTTTATAAATTTTTAGAATTAAATAACAACAAACAATCTATGCAATCAGTATGGAAATCCTAAGAAAACCACAAAAATTGGTTAAGGTGAGTAGTCATAGGCGTAACCACATATCTTTTTAGGAGTAACTTGATGTCCAAGCAAAAAGGCAACAAAAGCAACCAAGCAAGCAACTACCTTGAAAATAAAGGATAATACCCAAGTATTACAATTGTATCCAAAATCTACTATTAAGACTGACTTGGGTTCCAAGTTAGGGTTTGGTGTCAAATTAGGGTTACATTAGAGTTTGAACTTTCTAAACCCTAATTATCTTCTTCAATGCCTTTTTAACTTTCAAACCCTATTTTTAACATTATATGCATTCTTAATCTCAAATAAAGTCAAAGATGTCCCTTTTTATCCAAAAAGACTCAACTTTATTCATTAAAATCATTTAAGCAAGTTATATTCATTAAGACCAAGAAATTAGGGTGTTCATGCTTTTATATACATTAAAGTTAATAAACTTATTAACTTTTGGAATTATAATTATATCTGGGTCTTGAAACTATTTTTAGTGGATTCCTTGCATTTTTCTGATAAAATTTCATATATTATTTGTTTTGATCTGAGTTACCAATTAATTACTGCATTATTTACAAAATTAATTGTATTTCCAACATATTCTAGGGTTTACCTTTCCTTTTAATGATGTGGCACATTCTAATTGGTACATTTTGTCATCAACTCATCTATCTCTCCCCTCTCTAGTCATCCTAGACTGACGGTTAAATCGCTAATTTGGAAATAGATTGTGAGGAAGGAAAAGAGCCAGTTAAACCGTCCATCCCTTAGATTTCTCTGATGGGTTGACTTGGTTACCCATCAGATGACTGCTACCTCCCTTTCCTGTGTGAGGAGTAGTAGCAGTCTGAGGTATAAGCACTCACCAGAGTAGAAGGGAAAAAGGATCAAGATGGCTAGGGAACTAGTTGGTCGTCCTCGGCGTGTTCTTGTGAAATTGTTCACAGCATCATCCCGAGCTAGGGAGGCATGGAGGCTTGGCTTCATGGCTGCGGTGCAGGATTTTGTCATGAGCAACATTGAGGGGGAGAAAGGGTGTGCTACAACCCCATTGCTTGTTGATGAGTGTGGGCGAGTTTCAAGGAGGATGGGAGAAGTTGTAGAGGAAGTTTTATAGCCCATGGCAGGGTATCTTAGGGTTTGGGTTCTAGGGGTCACCGCAAAGGAGAGATGGAAGCAATGGGGTGTTAAAACTTGGTGCACAAGTCACCAATTCATGTCAAATTACTTGAGACTGGGGTCGATTTGGATAGAGATATCTTTTGTAGTACTTCTTGGGGTGTGAAAGGAACCAGAGAGGGAGACAAGGAGGTCACGGGAGAAGAGCAATTGTAGGCCCGACTTACCTTTCTGGGCAAGGTTAGAACATGATGTAGGTATTTTCGATCCTATATCAGACGTCATCTCCCATCAAATAAAATCCCCCCCAAAGATCTAGTCACATTAAATGTGACATATAACATCATTTACTTATTTATCATCCACTTTAGGAAAAACTTATAAATTCCATATCTCTCTCCTATCATCCAATAAACTCCAAATTTTAAAGGAAAGTCTTAATTACTTTACTCTAGATGTGGGCGAGATTTGAGACCAAAATACTTAACTTAAAAGTGTTTTCCTTAGTCTCCAATCACCTCTCTATATTATTTATTTAAGGCATCAAATCAAATATTTTATTTTCCAACTTGGATAGAGTCTCTGTTTTGATATCTTTTCTCATAAACAACAATATGGAACCAAAAACAAACCAGTAGTGGCCTTCTACAACTCTTCTCTAGAGAATTCTACATAATTCTATATGTAGAATATTGATTATCCATTACCCTTTACATTTTACTTAATATTGGATTTTGTTTCTTCCTTTTTCCCCATATCCATTATTGGTTTATTACAATCAGTAAAAACCACAAAAAACATTGTGAAGAGATATTTGCAAAAGAAATCTACACTTTTAAAACAAAGCACGCCAATTTATAATGCATACTTATATTCAAATATACATATTTCAAATATGTAAATACATATGATAAACCAGGTTATAACACAGCTCCTCTAAGTAAGATCCATGTATGCATGTTTGTTCCTCCATGTCCTTTACCTAAGGGTTGGAAGCATACCGTATAAGAGAAGGCAAAGTGGATGATGTCAACATAAAAGCTGCTATGGGCATATGAATAAGGATTGAACAATGTAAGGAAAACGGACAACTTTAAAGATTAACAAGTCTTCCCAAACCAAGAGGAAAATTGAACATACAAATGGATATCAAAGAGAACATAATGAAGAATATATTCAATAAAATAATTTCTTGCCTTAATCAATATCACAACAGAATATCTCAAACATAAACTATAATCAAAAGTATTGCACAATACATGTAAAACAATCAAACTAATATTATTTAGCCAGGGTGATACCCATAAAATATCAAGCCTAAGTTAGGTGGAAAGGTGAACTCGAGGAGAAAGGTGCACCATATATATAATACAAGTGGAAAGGTGCACTCAGGGTAGAAAGATGCACCCAAATATTATGGTAGTTCATATGTGCTACTACTCTGAATAATCTTGATCTATTATACATGCACACAAGTGTAGAGGCAAGAAATAAGTTTATTCAAGCTTCATATAAGAGGATGATAAATATGAGAAAGGAATTCATGTGTTTTACATGTGACAATACTAGAACAATACAAACATCTTGGTAGGAAATATCTCATCTACCATGCTTCTCTAATAATTCCACTTGCAAGAATTATGACATATGTATTATCTAGTCTGGGAATTTACACATCCACACAAAAATCCACCTATAACATTGTGCTAGTAGTCACCATATGACACATATAAAAGAATAAGCAAGTTTAATTTAAAATATGAACTTTGAGAATATTCATAGAATATCAAGGGGGTCAGAGGATTCATAAAAGAAGATCTAACAATTTAACTGATAAAAGAGAATCTAATAACAAAATGATCTTTCAAGTAAGAACAATAGCTTCTTTGAAAAGATTAGAGTTTTCACATTATAAAAGGACCTGGAGTGAGAACCATTGGTCGATTGCTCAATATAGATAGTAGAATGCAACATAAATTAGGAGAGAGAAATTTGAACAATTTATCAATTTAGAATTTAGGAGATGCAATATACCTCAATTTTATTCTAGACCTATCCAGGATTAACCCAAGTTCCACATTAAGGTCACATGCCTCCTAATTGACTGATTGAATATCATAATCATTAATTATATGTATTTATTAAAATTTAGAAAACATCTTTTGTTAATATTGGTTTAGGTTGTTAAGATCACATCATCATGTTAATTATAATTTTCTAATTCCATTGAATTTTTTAGTTTTGTCACTTAACAATATTTATATATGATTTCTATATGATTTGATCAATAAAAACAAATCCTAAAAGTCATGTAATTTATATAAAAATAAAGTGATAACTTACACCATCGAATGGAGAAAAATCTCACAATCCCGAATCACATTTTATTAATTTTTTTCTTAGTTATAAATATTTAGATATGAATTTTAGAAGTTAATAAAATTAATAAAATTATAAACTAACCAATGAACTAGTTATTGGTATGCCGCACATATGATTAAAATTATACTGCGAACAACTTATGCAATAAACTCTGAACAAAAAGGGAAAAATCAATAATGAAAGTTTAAAGAAGTCCTCATGATCATAAACATATTTATGTGGAAATGACAAAACAAGGAGAAATCCCACTTTCAACCAAAATGTAGTGTGACCAAGACAAACACCCAGAAGAAGAAAAAGGGAAAAAGAGGAACTAGAATATTGCCAAGTTTTAGGGAACACTTGTGATGAACAAATCTTAATACTATAGGTTAGAAGTTGTTTACATCCTCTCTCCATCAACAAAGTCAATAGAAATCCAGACAAAGAAACCAAAGTGAGAATGAGTATCTCAGGAGAGGGGGGCATTGCATCAGGGAAAACTACATGTTTGCAACGTGTAGAAAAGTTTTGTGGCGGTTCATTATTGTTAGGGACCCTCTAAATGATATACTATTATTTGAGAAGGAATTGGTGGGTGTTAGTTAAGTCTATAGTTTATTGTGCTTGGAGGAAAAACACCTATACATATAGAAGAGACTTCTCGATGGAAGATAAAACTCTAGTTCAACCATAGGAGAAAGATTTTATATAAAGTTTTAATAAACACATAGTAAAGAAACTAGGATGTAGGGAGAGGTCATGATAGAAAACCATCTAAGAAGATAAGATTCATCTATATTTTAGAAATTAATATGTGGTGGGTGACGAATCTACCATCACTTAAATAAATCAGTATTAGGAGAAATGTGACAGTAATTGAATTAAATTTGTGAAATATGGAAAAAAGGGAAAAAAATCCTTATGAAACACATATAAACTATGAGGATGTAGAAAAAGAATAACATTGATCAAACAATTGTCATATGAAAATTTTTAATATATACCATCTTTTCTATTCAATCTGATCGATCTAGGATTATTCAAAATATATGATTATTGATGTCTAGACCACTTTGAGCATGTCCAATATGATTTTTCTTTCCACTTTGAGACAAGTTTAATTGGTCATTTAATTTATTTGAGTACTTTTAGCATTATCTTGTTAATTTCTTTTATAATTTTTTATAGAAACTAGTATTATTTAAGTTAAGTGGGATTTGAAAAATAGATCAGTTAATCATCATCATCATCAACTAAGCCTAGTTCCAACCATCACTACTACATATATAATTTATATCAGTGGGTTTTTTTAAGGGAAACTGACGGTGTAATATATCTTGTCGGTTCTTTAAAGAAAACCGTCACATTTTACCAACTAAGAAAATATGGGTTGCGCTTATTTATCTCATCAGTTGTTTCTCAATAAAACCAAAGACATAAATCACCCATGAAAACATAATGTCACACAAAATTTTGAGAGACATTTCACCTGCCTCCAAAAACCCTATTTTGTCAGTTTCTCATAGGACAACCAAAACTATAAAAAGCATAACCCTTAGTGTCAATCGTGTTACTTTGTCCTACATTGACAAAAAAATGGTGTGCATGCCAAACGTCCTACAAACCCCCCCTCTAAATAAGATTATCTCATCATTTGTCACGACCTAAACTGACGATGTAGGTGTCACATTAATGCATTGGTTTTGTCATCAGTTTGTCATAGTTGATCTACGCTATGGGTTCACATGGACACAAGTTTTGGTGGCAATTTCGCAAATAACCAATAAGGTATGTCTTACTTACATCCTGTGAGAAACCCCTATTTTCCCTCTTTCCCCTACCCACGAGATACTCTCTGACCTCTGATAATTTTCTCAATCAGTGCCCCCAACCCCTCACCGACACCTCCAGCTCCTCCATCATCCTCCTCCTAGCCGCGATAGCCAGTCACTACTCCTATTCCAACCTCACTGCTATTGTCACTCCTCGGTTGGCCTCCTCTAGCTTTGTCATCGACGATCTCTTCCACTCCTTCATCGACACTACTCCTCCTACTCCTGCTCCTCATCCTGCATTGCCACTACTCATCCTGCTCTTGCTCATCCTTCTCCTCCAGCTACTCCTCCTTCTCTACCGACTAGTCCTCCTAGTCCTTCTCCTCCTTCATCACTGGCTACTCCTCTTGTAGTTCCACCGACACTACTTCTATTATTGATCAAGCTCCTCACGTGTAATGAACCAGAACTTAGAATCCTACCCTATCCCTTGATTAGAAAGCTAGATAGGTTTTTTTTTGGGTGACCAAACAAGGATTAAAATTTAGATCACCTTTACATAATAATTTAATAATGTTGCTACATGTAAATAAAATCATGAAAATATAGCAGATATTCTCTTTACTAACATAATGGCTAAATAAAAATAAATAATTTTCTTTGGAGTAGTAACTAGTAATTTCATATTACTATTGTCATATAACTTAATTCAAGTGGAATAAATAAACTAATGATGTTAACTGTGTAAAACATGAATTTTCATTCATAATAAATACTTATAACTCATCTTGTAATAAGTTGACATCAATAGTACTTAACATAATATTTTGATAAATACAAGAATAATGCATCAAAACTCATAATGGTGTCATAACTCATAAAAAGAAATCTCAAAAGTAAAATATAATGATAAAAATGTGTTTATTGGGTGTCACTTAGCTTGGTTTCTAAGTTTCACATTATTTGCACAATAGCAACTATCTTAATTCTATTTGGAAAAGAAAATAGGATAAGAGTCAAAAGTATTACATAAATTACTAAAAGTCTCAAAAAGATAAAATAAACCTCAAATTCAAAATCCACATACCAAGTTTAGCCTATATGTAATTTTTTATCTAATTTGGACAATCTTAAATACTTTAGTGTAATTTAGGAGATAAAATTTATTTTTAAGCCCAAAATATTAAATAACATGTTAAATAACTCCAAAAGGGAAAATTAATTATAGAATCATGCTCCTCATGTTTTGCTGTGATAGACTCGATTTTCAATGTTTTATAATTTTATGTATATGACTTTGGGATTTTGGTGATGATCCCAGAATTTTCTATGAATCTTATAATCATTTATTATATCTATGGCTAAGATTTTAAATTTTTTGGAGATCGTTTGAATAATTATAAAATTTATATGTGCCAAAAATAATAGTATGTAGAGATATTTGAGTTATATGGCTAAAAACATTATTTTTGAATAAAAGTTAGTGAAAGAGTTTCTACGCTAGTATTGAAGTGTGATATAAAATTTCAGACCAATCAGAGCTTGTTTGATGGTTCAAAAAATATATACAAGAATTATAGTCGAACTAAATTTAATGGTTCAAATCATTTATATTAATTTGGTGAAACAATCAAACTTTCATATCATGGGATTCATTTGTCTGAATAAGGTGAAATTTTAAACAGAGACTTTTGATTACAATTGAAATTTTTGGATAAATTTTGGAGAAATTATGGATTCATTATTTTGGAGATATGATTTATAAATAGAGTTTTTTTGGGAGGCTATTTATTCATCTCGTCCTCCTCTTACAAGTGAGTACAGAAATAAATTACATGACTCTAAGTTTGCATGTTTCATAAATGTGGTAGTACTACTATCATTATAGTGTTCACAATCTAGAATTGACTTAATACATTTTGGGGGTCGGGTATAATCAAAATAGCCAGTAGTATTCTATTGGTGATGTTTTGTAAGCTCATCAGCTGCTTTATTGCACTCCCTTCTTCCAAATTTTATTTCCCAACTGGGGTGTTCATCTATACTCCTTTGTATTCTCTCGATATAGCTTGAGTACTTGGGGTCTTTCCCTGGTTGTCTTTGGAGCATATCCACGAGTACTTTACAGTCAGTTTTGAAGATTAAGTTAGATAGACCCTCTCTTATCACAACCTCAAAGGCCAGATCTACATATATGATTTCAGCATGGAGAGGCGAGTTAGCAACTATCTATCTCGCATGGCCGTGGATCCACTTTCCTGCACAATCTCTGACAATCATGGTGATAGTGGCTTTGTTCCTTTTCCAAGAAGCATTTATATTGATTTTGATGTGTCCCTCAGCTGGGTGTGACCAATGATGTACCTAAGGGTACATAGTGGATGAGTTGATACTCTCCCTTCTCCAAGCAGCATTATTTAGATATACCTCCCTATGTATTCGTTGTGCCAAGAAGACAGACGGTACAATTTTGCTCTCAAATATTTGCTCATTTCTAGCGGTCTATATAATCTAGCATGCTATAAGGAATTCCTGCAGCCGAGGTCCACTATACTCCACCATATTCTTGAACCAACCTTCTTCATTAACTTGGAAAACACTATTTGCTAGATCAACATTCTGTATGGACTTCCACACATTTTTGGAGTATGGGCAGTCCCTTAGGGCTTGAATAATAGATTTTTCATCCATTTTGCATCTCTCGCATTGGATGTTGTTGGCTATATGTTTTTATTCTCTGTGTTTGTTCGTAAGCAGTGCCCCGTGCATGGCGATCCATGCAAAGAATTTCACTCTGGCAGGAACCTTCACCCCCCATAAAATGCTCCACTTTCCCTCTATGACAATATCTCGTACTCTTCTCATATATGTATAAGTTGATCTCATAGAGAAACCACCATTCTCCATACCTGCCCAGATCCTCACGTTTTCTGAGGTCGTACTGATAGGGGGTTCTAGCAGCATGATCTTATGGACCGGGTTTGTAGGGATCCAGTGGCATAGGAAGTCCTTGTCCCATCTTCCATTTTCTAGTACTAGGATAGAGATGGTTAAATCTTGCAGTGAATCAGGAATGATGTGTGTTGTCTTAGAAGCAGGTTTTGTTCCTAGTTCTACCCAAATATCGTACCAAAAGTTGATTTGGCTGCCATTGCAGACAAGGTGAGAATGCTCAGAGATAAATTGTTTGCATTTGATAGTAGCATGCGCCAATCTAGACATGTTCACTCCTTTCCCTACCTCCTCTTTTCCATATCTCTTCTTCATGAATCTTCCCCACGTGGTAGTTCTATTGCTTGCTATCTCCCAAACGTTCTTAGCAAGAAGTGGCATGTTCCATTCCCTCATAGATTTGAGTCTGAGGCCCCCATTTTCCTTCCGGCTCATTACTTTGTTCCAGTCTACCAGAGAAAATAGATTCACTTTATGGCAGCCTCCCCAAATGAACCTTCTTATGCTTCCATCAATCCTAACACATAGCTGCAATGGAAGAACTGTGGTTTGCATAATATAGGTAGGTATAGCTTCTAAAGTCGATTTTACCAGGCAACAGCGGCCTGCTAAGGGGAGGGTTTGCACAGCCCATTCGTAAGTTCTGGATTCGACTTTGTCCACAATGATTGCATAGGTCATGTTTGTCACCCTATTGTGGATAATAGGTACGCCTAAGTAGCGTCCTAGATCTTCAATTTCCTGGAAATTGCAAATTCTAGTGACCCTGGATCTTGTGGCTCGTGGAATTCTAGTTGCATAGTGTATTTGGATCTTGGAAATAGAGATAGCTTGTCCAGAGGCCTCTTCAAATTTAGCAAAACACCTCTTAATCGTGTGCATCTGTCTCTGGGTAGCTTCCCCATACAAAATAAGGTCGTCCCCAAAACACAAATGGGATAATTCAATACCACTATGTCCCATTTTAATAGGCTTCCATTCAACATCATGTACCAGCTGGTTAATCATCTGGCTTTAGCGTTCAATGCACAGTACAAAGATATAAGGAGATAGCGGGTCTCCTTGTCTGAGAATAGTGTTTGAAATCATGATCAGTGGATGATGTGATTTGAAATACATTTTAGAAGGGTTCATGAGAAAATAAAGTCTTAGTGAAGCATTATGTTATTTTATTTAAGGATAAGTGCAAATTTGGTAGACAAGAATTTATTTTGGAAATCGTAATGATCTTTTGATGATTTGGTGAATCTTAATGACAATTATGACTTTTTACATATATTTTGTTAGGAGAATTATGTAACGTCCAAATATTTTCATTTTTCTCTCTTTATTAAATAGAGAAAGAAACATAGAAGTTTTACATAATAAAGAAGATCTTGTTAACATTTTATTACGTTGGAAGTTATGAGTTTTCAAGGTTACAATATTTCAAAAACGAAGGTATTAAGGTGTATAATGTTGTTTTAAATGCGTCGATTTTATTTAGTAGTAGGTTGGTGGAAAACATAATGTATAAAGATGGTATAGAATATTGATATATTAATTACACCAAGGAATTATCTTAGGAGATATAAGACTTTTATTGTGGTAGAGAAGTTTTGTTTTAAAAAAATACATATAATTACATTGTGAAACATATGCCTTGACTAAAAAGTTGTTTATATGGTCAAACAAGGAAATATGAGTTTCTTTTAAGGTAATGTGAAATTATATTATAAAGGAAGTTGGACCACAACTTTTCTCCTCTACTTATATAAACAGATCCTATTTACTATGTCCGTGCACACAAGTAACATTGTGGATTGCTTCCTCGACCTCTCTCTTATGATTTTGTCCCATGATTGTGACGGAAACACACTGTTGTAGCAAGATGGCCTCTTCCTCTTGATCTTTGAATTAAAACTCTAAGTCAAGGTATGTTTGCATCACCTATTATTCTTGTTGAGCAATAAACCTAAATTATCTCTCTCTTGATAATCTACACAATCTCTCTCTTCTACGAATTTATTCCATGTGAAATGTTCTACTTGATTCTGATATTATGATCATCCTACTTTGTTGGACTTTCTTTTGACTCTATCTTGTACTTTTTTGCATGAAGAAACCCTAATTGTTGATATGTACCACTTCAGCTCACTTTTGTGGTGGAAGTTTGTATTTTGTCCATTTTTGTGATGGAAACTTTATGTATTATATAAAAGACTATAGTTTATACTTGCCTCTACATTTTTGTATGTCTTGTGATTCAGTAGCTCTTGAGTAGTGTAGTTACATTGGTTTTTGGGTTGTGTGCCCTTATTATATTTTGGAATGGAGGTTGTGTGCCCGATAACCTAGTTTTGTGCCCACATTATATATATATATATATATATATATATATATATATATATATATATATATGGGGAGATGGTTGTGTGCCATACTCTATCAGGTTGTGAGCCTTGGCAACCATTGTTATTATATTGTTCTAGTGTTATGCTTATCTCACATGCATGCAAGATGCTATTATGTCGATGGGTTTTGTGCCCAAGATTTATATGTGCTTGTGTGGCATAATCGTTATGTTTTATTTTATGGCAATTATTTCTCTCGTTTAACATCTTTTGAAATTTATATTCTTTTATGCCCAGTTGGGTAATCCTTATCATTTGTACGGGAAGCCTTGTTTATTTGACAGCCTTTATTTCTTACATTGCTCAATCCCATATTAATATGCATGTATCAGCATTTTACTGATGTCATCTACTTTTCTCCTTTTGTTGGGGTATGCTTCCAACCCCAAGTGTAGAATTTGGAAGATTGGACCTAGTGACAAGAACATGCTAGGTGAAGCTTTTGGGGAGATAGAGTTGAGATAGTTGGAAGTCCCTATACTTAGATCCTTATATTGTAACTTTCATGTAAACCCCATAGGGGAGATAATGATGTACTTTTATAAAATTGAATGTAGTCACAAATTTTGATTCCAAACTGCAATATTTTGGTCTCTTTTTGTATATGATCATATGCGAAAAAATATGTCTATTCGAGCATGCTTGAAAGTATGCTTGGATAGAAGAGTTTATTCTCAAATTAAGTAGGGAGTGGATCCCCTCTTAGGTTCCAATCCTTACATAATGAGACCAAGATGCTCACTACCTCATCCTCTTCTGAGGCCACTGCTCACTGCCTACTAATCCTCTGGTGCTTCTATAGGCACACTCTCTTCTCCTTCTTCCTATCATTTGCTTTGAAATTTTTATTTATAGTTCAAATTTCAACTATTATGCATATTAATTCTTGAATTGCCTCTTGTTGATTTTATTTCATCCTGCAACATGGGTTGAACAACCACATCGAACTAATACTTAATATTTCCAATATGATCTTACTAGATTCATTGATAATGTTGAGTTGTAATCATGGGTTGAACAACCACATGGAACTATCTGTTTTATTGATCATTCCATATATATAGCATGCTCTTTCCTCAAAATATGTAATTGTCATTTATTCTCTTTGATTGAGAAGTTTTTAGCATATGATTAGAGTCTAATAGTATCTATTACACAACTAAAATGGTGTTTAATGTGTAATTTTTGAAATCCAAATCTTAAATATGGGTTCCTAACTTTTAGATTGTGCAAATGGAGTTCATATCACTATAGATGTGGTTGAACTATACACATGGAATCCTTGAGTGAGTAAACCTAAGCATCTAAATCCATGTAACTATGCATATAATTTGAATTTTAAACTATTTCTAAACCCTATTATGTAAATGCTAATCTATAAACTCTAATATATAAGTCATAGATTCTAAACTCTAATTTTGAAACCATGTTGTTGGCCTAGAAACTAGTCTGAGATTTATTGATTAGGAGTAAACCTGGGATAGTCCCTGATTTGGGGCTGTTCTTGAGAACTTCATCTTACTTAGGATGTAAGTTTATAATGGATGTTTGATTTCAATATTTTTTTACAACATTTCCCCTTTTGTTCTCTGGGTACATATATAGGTGGGTATTTGCCATCTACATCGATGGACTTGGAGAACTGTGGGGAATTGCTTTCGAAATTTACTGAAATCAAACACGCATCATACACTTACTAGTGAGATGAAGTGCTCAAGAATGAGATAGGTGGTACACATTAATTCTAATAGATGAGTAGGGCTCGATTCAAACACATTTCAATCTAAAATGAACTTATTAACTAGCACCTGATGAGCTACTCGTCTCCCATATGATCATATAACAGATCTATAAGGACCCTGACCTCCGTTTAGGGTTTACCCTATTTGCTTTGCTTAACCCTGTTGCTTAGTTGCTTGCTAATCACCTTTAATGGTGATTAGGGTTTATTTGTGCTTTGTTGAGAGTTGGAGGAGCTACTTGCAATTAACCCAAGTCTAGGGTTTGTGGGCAAGTTTGTCACCTTGTGTGGTGTTCCTCCCTCTCCTTGCTTCCTCTAGTATTGAGAGGAAGGCTTGGGCTCATTGCTTGGGTTCCTCTGGGCTTGGTTGAGCTTGTTGGGCCTTGTGATGCCTTGCCCTTGCTCGGTGGAACCTTGTGTCGGGCAAGAGGTGCTTGTGTCGCCCAGGCTGTGTCGCCAATGATGAAGGTGTGTCGTCCAGTTGTATCGTCCATGGGCCTTTGACCATCTTTGACCTCGTTTGTTTCACCACTAGTGGACACTTGGTGCTTGGTGTGTGCATGTGGCAAGGGCCTTAGACATGTGTTTAGGGCTTGCTAGAATGGTGTTTTTTGCACATGGACAAGTGTCCCTAGGTGGACGACACCTTACTTTGCCTTGCTTTGGTTTCTCCTCCATCCCCTTCTATATATGTGTTCCCTTTTCCTTGCTAAGGATCCCTTTAGTTCCCTAGTCTTCCTCTCCCTTGGTGCACGACACACCCTCTTCTTTTGCAAGCTTGGTGGTCGATACCCTTAGAGGAGCTAGCTTGGTGGCCGATCCTTGCCTTGGAGTCTCCTTCTTCCTCTAGTGGTGGCTGAACCCTAGAGTGCCTTGCTCTCCTTCTTCCTTGGTGGTGCATGGAGCTTGGAGCTTGCTTAAGGCAGGTTACATAACTCCTAACCCTAACTACATTACCATCTTCTATGTTCTTGTTGCTTATGATCGACCATGTATGTCACTAGCTTTGTTTCTTGCTTAGTTATTCTTGTTGGTCAAACCATGTGTTCTAGGGTTCTTGGTGAGCAATACTCCCTTCTCTCCTAGGTATTGAGGAGTGAGCTTGAGTTCTAGTATCATGAGCAATACTCCTCTCTCGTTTAAGTTGAGAGGTGAGCTTGTGTTCTAGTAGCTTAAGCAACACCCTCCTCTCACCATGGACTTGAAAGGTGAGCTTGGTGGTAATTGTGGACATCGTTTAGGGTTGTTCTTTGTGTTGCCTGATTGGTGATATGAGATGTGCAAGACCCCTCTCTCATTAAGTCGAGAGGTGAGCCATTCTCTTGATCCTTTAGGGTTTTGACACCCTTGAGCTTGAGGTTAGTGGTGAGCCTGTCGGGGTGCATCCTGCCCGATATGGTGTTGGTGGTGTTGTTGCCCGATACCCTTCCCTTGGTCTAACCTTGGACGACATGTTATGTTGTGTTGGATGATACCTTGGTCCCTGACCTTGTGACGGGCATCACACTACCATCCTTGCTTTGTGAGGACTGATATGCCTTGGATAGGATTAGCTAACGATGGGCTCCTTGCCAGTTGTTTGAGTTGCACCTTAGACGTTCCCTTTTATGGAGTACCCTGCCCGACACATGACTTAGATGTAGCTTGGTGACGTTGTACCCTGACGTTATGGAGGCGTTGCTAGTTAGTTGTGGTGACAAGCGTCACACTAGTCATGTGTGTGTCGGCCGACAGTCCTGCACCTGACGGGCGTTGCACGATACCCTGTCGCTCGATACCCTGGCTGCACGGCAGGCCCTGTGGCTATTATCCCTAATGCACGACGCAGTGTTGTGTGACACAGAGGTGCACGGCAGGTGTTGCACATTGCACTTGAGTGCATGGGATGGTCTGGTTTCTTGGTTGCCGATATCGCCTCTAGTGAGAGTAGTGGATGCTTTTAGTGAGGGTTCCGTCCCTTATAGAAACCGATATGCTGATCTTGCATCACATTTCATTTTGATAGTAACCTTGGATGTGCACGATATAGTAGACCACATATATTATAAATCTTGTGTATGTATTACGTTTAGTCATGATGGTGGCCTTTGATATACTTCATGGAAATTGTTAGGGTAAAACTCATCTATGTAACTTACATGTCTTTACATATGCATGTGATTATCTTGATGTTATGTATAATGCTGAGGAAATGATAAGCATGTGGAATGCCTTGCTTAATGTTGTAACCTATGCTCATGATCACCAGTTGAGGCATGATTGATAAAGCATATAATCATTACTGTCACCTTAATTTGATAGCATGGTCTTTTTGTTAAAGCCTATGATTATTGTGTATACTAACCATGCATGTGATGCATAGCCAAGAAAAAGGCTATGAGGTATATATGATGGGTAACATTGCTTTGATAGTTACTCTTGATGATGAGGTATTATATATATGATGAGTGTGGTCTGAGGACCTAAGTTTGACTAAAGTGCTTGGGATTGCTATCCCATGATGATGATGTAAGCCTTGAGAGGCAGTGGCACTATGTGATGAAGGATTGAGATCCCATGATCCTTGAGATGGATCTAGATGATTGGCAAGAGGCCAAGTGATAACATGTAATGTTGGATCCTTGTGATTGATCAGGATGATGTTGATTACACTAAAGGCATAACCTTGAGTTTTTGTTGTTTATTCTTGTTACAGTTTGCATGTTATACAACTTGGTTGAATCTTGCAATCC
The DNA here is from genome assembly GCA_963693085.1 of Alisma plantago-aquatica. Classification (NCBI taxonomy): domain Eukaryota; kingdom Viridiplantae; phylum Streptophyta; class Magnoliopsida; order Alismatales; family Alismataceae; genus Alisma; species Alisma plantago-aquatica. The sequence continues at coordinate 324,037,107 of OY856415.1, forward strand.
ACATAAAAGATACTAATTAATCACAGTGAAATATATCATGTAGTTTCCCTGGCCATAAATCCATCATCGTCAGGAGCGGGTGATGGTGAAATGGGTTCTCCTGCGGGTTAACCCGGAGCGCATATTGTTGAATATGCGAGGTTTCTCCTAACCTAAAATAGAGAGGAAAATGAGTGCAGCTGCAGTTGCAGACTCAGATGTGCATATATATGTGAAGAGCATGGTGAACAAGCCCATGGCTTAGGATATGTGAAGAGTATGGTGAACAGACCCATGGCTCAGATATACTAGTGCTGAGACTTGTACCGAGGTGGGCTAGAGGAAGGGTAGCCTATGAAGCTGACCCTGTGGCTGAGGCCACTTAAGCATGAGATTGCGGTCCTGCTTTGGTTCTCGTGCACTGACCACGAGGTGGGAGGTCATGGAGTCCGGTTCTTCCATTGACCTTGTATGGCACCAGCTCTGGGTTTCGCAACCATCGGTTGGATTTGAGCGGTACGACTCACTTCCTCAGGGCATAATAATACGTAATCTAGCCTAATAGTCTTTACTGCTTAAGGCATAACACGAAACATTGGTTGAGGCCTTGCTTGTGTAGTTAATCATGTTATATCTTGTAGTTGCTTATATGTTCGTCATATGTGGTAAGACCTTATAGATCTTGTCTTGTTAATCATGTTCCATAAAGAAATACTTGGGTATATGCCTTTTGTACATCTGGTAAGGTTGCTAGTATGAACAACTTTATTTTATAACTGCTCTTGTTATACTTCTTATCAGTTATCTACTTTATCCTTCTGAGGTTTTGTAGTTTCGGCGGGGAGTTATGTTTCTCGCTGGGACTGTGTGTCTCACCCCGCTGGTTTACACCCTTTTTAGGTGTTCGCACTAGATGTGGTGGTGGTCGCGGAGTTGCGGCCAAGCAGCAAGAAGAACAGTAAGAGGCAAGTGATGGATATGTTGTTGTTTTGGTTGTTTTGTAGTAGAGTCTAGAGTCATCCCTGTACTCTTAGGTCCTTGGGAGTGTTTTGATGTTGTTTCACAATGTATAGCTGTTGATCCTTTGTATATCCTGCTGCTGGTCGGATGTGGGCTTTTATGTACATATAAACAGGTGATGAACTCATGTGGTGACTAGACAGTTGTTCCTCTAAGTTGTGGACACGTATCAAGGCTTATATATGTTTGTATAACTTGTTTCCCTACAGGATGTGGACTTAAATGTAATAGTTTTTCAGCTTACCTGCTTTCCGCAATCGGTTTTAATTACCCCGTGTTTTTGGTAATCTGTGGTTATGGTGATTTCCGCACGTTTTTACGTAACACCTCGCTGTCTGTGTGATAGTGGGATGTGTTTCCACAACTTTTGGTATCAGAGCGATAGGTTCGCTGAGTCTACAGGGATTCAGGACTAGGTTGTGTCTATTCTTGTGAGTTTTCTAGATTTTCTTACAATCATCTTCTGCCCTCAGCAGAAGAAAAGCCAAGATGTCTGGAAACCATGAAGAACATGCTGCTGAGAACAGCGATGTTGCATCAATTGATGGAGCTATAGGGAAGACACATGAAGATCGGGTGCCTGAGGTCCCCCAACCTGACCCAGCCATTCTTGAACACCCTGCCTATCAACAACTTATGGGGCAGTTAATGGCTATGATGAATCTCATGGTAGAGAGATTGCCAGTGCCTCCACCGAGAGCACAGGCTCCCCATGGTGAAACATCGGGTCTCGGGAAGACCTTTGAGCGGCTTCGCCGAGTCGGAGCTTCGGATTATGTTAGAACGGTTGATCCAGCAGATGGAGATCTGTGGCTGACAAGTCTTGAGAAGGCTTTCCGGATCCTCGACATCCCCGAAGTAGACAAAGTAAAGCACGTCGTCTACCTTCTGAAAGGTAGTGTTGGTCACTGGTGGGCCATCGAGGAGGAGAAGCGACCTGGTGAGGTGATCGGTTGGGAAGTTTTCTGACACGAGTTCATCAGCAGATACTTCCGAAGATGTATCTGGATGAGAAGATCAGTCAGTTCGAGAACCTACGGTATGAGGCCAAGTTCATGGATCTGTTGAGGTTTTGTCCTCACATGGCGGCGACAGACGAGGAGCGGATCAGACGTTTCGAGAAAGGTCTGAGTTCTGAGCTGACAACACCTATGTCTGCGTTAGAGAATAGAGAGCGGTTTGCTACGTTTGCAGAATCCTTCTGGAGGATTGAACAGTCAGTCAGGGAGAAAAGAGAATCTATGTCTAAGAAGAGGCCTGCTCAATTTCAGGGACAGAGGTTTGGTGGCTTCAAGAAGCCAAGGTTTTTAACACCGTCAGTGATGAGAGGTTCCAGTGCACCATCGCAGTGGTCTCTGAGTAAGGGAAGAGGATATGTTTCTTCACCGTCAAAGGCACATAGTACAGCTTCAGTGGCAGTGACAGGGCCATCTAGGCCATGGTTTGAAGAGAGGTCATGCTATATCTGCGGTCATACAGGGCATTTCAAGTCGAATTGCCCAAGTAGAGATGTTGAAGTGATGCAGCAGTCGAGGCAGAATCATCAAGGGTCAGATAGACAGCAGCCCAGTAGTAACAGAGGGTGAGGACGCGGTCAGGCATCGCTTGCAGGATCATCTTCTCAAGGAAGCAGAGGACGTGGATAGCAAGCAACGGCTCGTTTCTATGCTATGAATCAGCCAGAGGCGATAGTCAACCGGCGAGTAGTGACAGGTCAGATGGAGTTATTTCATTCTGATATGTCTTCTTCTTGCTTTATATCTGTTCTGGTTGACCCGGGTGCTACACACTCTTTTATCGCCTATAGTATGCTTGAGAACTATCGTTTACCTGTTGACTGTAAGAAAGATAGTTTGTTGTAAGAAACCCCTCTTGCTGGTCCCTCGATGCTTCGAGAAGAGTGTCCATCTTATGTCTTGTCTTTTTCGGGACATAGCATACAAGTGGATCTTATAACACTTGATATGCATGGTTTTGATGTCATCCTTGGGATGGATACCTTAGATAAGTATAAGGTGGTTTTGGACTGTGGTTCCAAACAGGAAGTGTTTGATGATGGTGGAGAAAAGTGGATCTTCCAAGGAGATAGGAAGATTCTTCCGACGTGTTTGATATCAGCTATGGTGGCAGAGAAGTTACTACGACAAGGATGTGAGGCATTCTTAGCTCACGTTGTGGATACCGTTATGGCTACCAAGGTGAAAGGTCCTAGCCTCGAGGAGGTGTCAGTTGTCTGAGAGTTTGCCTATGTGTTTCCTGATGAGTTCCCTGGTGTTCCTCCGCCCTGAGAGATTGATTTCGAGATCAATCTGGTCCCAAGTACACAGCCAGTTGCACAGACTCCGTACAGAATGGCTCCAGTAGAGATGGCAGAGCTTAAGAAACAGTTGCAAGAGTTGTTGGAGAAAGGTTGCATCCGACTGAGTACGTCGCCTTGGGGTGCTTCAGTGTTGTTCGTCAAGAAGAAGGATGGATCGATGTGGCTATGTATAGAGTGCCGACAGTTGAACAAGGTCACGATCAAGAACAAGTACCCATTACCGAGGATAGATGATCTGTTCGATCAGTTGCATGGTGCTACAGTGTTTTCAAAGATCGATCTTCGGTCCAGATATCATCATTTGAGGATAAAGGCGGATGACATACCGAAGTCAGCTTTTAGGACGAGGTATGGTCACTTCGAGTTTGTGGTTATGCCGTTTGGGCTAACCAATGCACCTGTTGCTTTCATGGACTTGATGAACAGAGTGTTCCATCCATTTCTAGATCAGTTTGTTGTAGTCTTTATAGATGATATCTTGATCTATAGTCGGGATAGGCAAGAGCATGAGCGACATCTTCGACGAGCATTGACTCTTCTTCGCCAACATCAGCTGTATGCCAAGTTCAGTAAGTGTGAGTTCTGGTTAGAAGAGGTGACTTTCTTGGGTCATGTGATATCTGTAGAAGGAGTCAAAGTAGACCCGAAGAAGGTGGAGTTTGTTGTAGAATGGGAACAGCCGAAGATGCCGACAGAAGTTCGTAGTTTCTTGGGTTTAGCAGGATACTACCAGAGGTTTATCAAGGACTTCAGTGGGATTGCGTTGCCGATAATTAAGTTGACTAGAAAGGAGGTACCTTTTGTCTGGGATGATCGTTGCCAGCAAGCTTTCCAGAGTCTGAAGGAAAAGTTGACCAGTGCTCCAGTGTTAATTTTTCCAGAGCCTGGGAAGGGCTATGTTGTTTTCTACGATGCTTCCAAGAAAGGTTTGGGTTGTGTGCAGATGCATGAAGATCACGTGGTTTCTTTTGCTTCGCGACAGCTTAAGAAACACGAGGAGAACTATCTGACTCATGATTTGGAGTTGGCAGCAGTGGTTCATGCATTAAAGATTTGGAGACACTATCTTTACGGGGAAGCATGTCAGATCTTTACGGATCATAAGAATCTGAAGTACATCTTTTCGCAGCATGAGTTGAGCATGCGACAGCGGCGATGGATGGATTTGATCAATGATTACGACTGTACCATCGAGTATCATCCTGGTAAGGTGAATTTGGTAGCTGATGCGCTCAGCCAAAAGTCTTCTTCTTCTTCTTCAAAGAAGGCACAGTTGAGTTCCCTGGTATGTCATAGACAGGATATGCTTGTATCCTTGCGGTAGATGATTGTACAGATGGAAGTTTCCCTGTTAGCTGGACTTTTAACACAAATGAAATTCAAGCCTATGCTGAGACAATAGATCAAGGATGCACAACAAATAGATGATATAGTACAGTTGATCAGATCAGAGTACGACAGCGAAAAGCGTGATGGGTTCCATGAGTCTGAGGATGGACTAGTCTGCTATCGTGACAGGATGGTGGTCCCCAATGCTGATGATCTGAGGAAGTTAGTGCTCAAGGAAGCACACACCTCGATGTATGCCATGCATCCAGGAGTCACCAAGATGTATCATAGTCTGAAGGACTTGTATTGGTGGCTCGGTTTGAAGAAGGATGTAGCCGAGTTTGTGGCAAGGTGTGCAGTATGTTAGCAAGTCAACGCTGAACATCAGAAGCCGGTAGGTACATTGCAACCCCTGCCAATACCGCAATGGAAATGGGATCATATAACCATGGATTTCGTAGTTGGTCTACCCAAGACAACTAGGAATCATGATTCTATTTGGGTTATAGTGGACAGATTGACGAAGTCTGCCCATTTCATACTGGTAAAGACAACATATACAGCAGAAAAGCTCGCTCGAGTATATGTGGATGAGATAGTGTGTTTACAAGGTGTGCCTGCGACGATAGTTTCTGACATAGGTCCTCAGTTCACAAGTCATTTCTGGGAACAGTTGCACAAAGCGTTGGGAACGCAGTTGAGGTTCAATACCGCCTTCCACCCACAGTCAGATGGACAGTCTGAAAGGACTATTCAGATTTTGGAGGATCTCCTTTGAGCTTGTGTTTTGTAGTTCCTAGACAGTTGGGATGTACACCTCAGTTTGATAGAGTTTGCCTACAACAATAGTTACCAACAGAGCATTGATATGGCTCCCTATGAGGACTTATATGGAAGGAAGTGCAGATCTCCTTTGTGTTGGTATGAATCTGGTGAATATCAGCTTTTGGGTCCTGAGTTAGTACAGCAGACGACAGAAAAGATCAAGGTGATACAGCAACAGTTGAAAGCGGCACAGGACAGGCAGAAGTCTTACACAGACAATCGTCGACGACCTTTGGAGTTCCATGTAGGAGACAAAGTGTATCTTAAAGTCTCGTCGTGGAAGGGTGTGCTGAGGTTTGACCGGAAGGGTAAGCTAGCACCCAGATATATGGGGCCATACCCGGTCATAGAATGTGTTGGCAAGGTAGCTTATGAGTTAGAGCTGCCTCTAGAGTTGCACCGGTTACATCCAGTGTTCCATGTCAGTTTGCTGAAGAAAAGTCATCCGGATACAGGAACAGTGATACAGCCATACGAAGTTGAGCTTGATGAAGATGTGACCTACAAGGAAGGTCATGTGATGATCCTTGACAGAAGAGTTAAGAAGCTGAAGAGGAAGGATCTGGTTCTTGTGAAGGTCCTTTGGCATCATCGTGGCGTTGAGGAAGCCACGTGGGAGCTTGAGGAAGAGATGAGGAGGAAGTATCCCCCGCTTTTCTCTTTGGATTTCGGGGACGAAATCCCTTTATAAGGGGTTACTTTGTAAGGACCCTAACCTCCGTTCAGGGTTTACCCTATTTTATTTGTTTAACCCTATTGCTTAGTTGCTTACTAATCACCTTTAATGGTGATTAGGGTTTGTTTGTGCTTTGTTGAGAGTTGGAGGAGCTACTTGCAATTAACCCAAGTCTAGGGTTTGTGGGCAAGTTTGTCACCTTGTGTGGTGTTCCTCCCTCTCCTTGCTTCCTCTAGTGTTGAGAGGAAGGTTTGGGCTCGTTGCTTGGGTTCCTCTGGGCTTGGTTGAGCTTGTTGGGCCTTGTGATGCCTTGCCCTTGCTTGGTGGAACCTTGTGTCGGGCAAGAGGTGCTTGTGTCGCCCATGATGAAGGTGTGTTGTCCAGTTGTGTCGTCCATGGGCCTTTGACCATCTTTGAGCTCGTTTGTGTCACCACTAGTGGACACTTGGTGCTTGGTGTGTGCATGTGGAAAGGGCCTTAGACATGTGTTTAGGGCTTGCTAGAATGGTGGTTTTTGCACATGGACAAGTGTCCCTAGGTGGGCGACACCTTGCTTTGCCTTGCTTTGGTTTCTCCTCCATCCCCTTCTATATATGTGTTCCCTTTTCCTTGCTAAGGATCCCTTTAGTTCCCTAGTCTTCCTCTCCCTTGGTGCATGACACACCCTCTTCTTTTGTAAGCTTGGTGGCCGATACCCTTGGAGGAGCTAGCTTGGTGGCCGATCCTTGCCTTGGAGTCTCCTTCTTCCTCTAGTGGTGGTCAAACCCTAGAGTGCCTTGCTCTCCTTCTTCCTTGGTGGTGCATGGAGCTTGGAGCTAGGAGCTTGGAGCTTGCTTAAGGCAGGTTACATAACTCCTAACCCTAACTACATTACAATCTTCTATGTTCTTGTTGCTTATGATCGGCCATGTATGTCACTAGCTTTGTTTCTTGCTTAGTTGTTCTTGTTGGTCGAACCATGTGTTCTAGGGTTCTTGGTGAGCAATACTCCCTTCTCTCCTAGGTCTTGAGGAGTGAGCTTGAGTTCTAGTATCATGAGCAATACTCCTCTCTCGTTTAAGTTGAGAGGTGAGCTTGTGTTCTAGTAGCTTGAGCAACACCCTCCTCTCACCATGGACTTGAAAGGTGAGCTTGGTGGTAATTGTGGACATCGTTTAGGGTTGTTCTTTGTGTTGCCCAATTGGTTGATATGAGATGTGCAAGACCCCTCTCTCGTTAAGTTGAGAGGTGAGCCATTCTCTTGATCCGTTAGGGTTTTGACACCCTTGAGCTTGAGGTTAGTGGTGAACCTGTCAGGGTGCATCCTACCCGATATGGTGTTGGTGGTGTTGTTGCCCGATACCCTTCCCTTGGTCTGACCTTGGACGACATGTTATGTTGTGTTGGATGATATCTTGGTCCCTGACCTTGTGACGGGCATCACACTACCATCCTTGCTTTGTGACGACCGATATGCCTTAGATAGGATTAGCTAACGATGGGTTCCTTGTTGATTGTTTGAGTTGCACCTTAGACGTTCCCTTTTGTGGAGTACCCTGCCTGACACATGACTTAGATGTAACTTGGTGACATTGTACCCTGACGTTACGGAGGTGTTGCTAGTTAGTTGTGGTGACGGGCGTCACACTAGTCATGTGTGTGTCGGCCGACAGTCCTGCACCTGACGGGCATTGCGCGACACCCTGTCGCCCGATACCCTGGCTGCACGGCAGGCCCTATGGCCGTTATCCCTGATGCACGATGCAGTGTTGTGTGACACAGAGGTGCACGGTAGGCGTTGCACGTTGCACTTGAGTGCATGGGATGGTCTGGTTTCTTGGTTGCCGATATCACCTCTAGTGAGAGTAGTGGATGCTTTTAGTGAGGGTTCCATCCCTTATAGAAACCGATATGCTGATCTTGCATCACATTTAGTTTTGATAGTAACCTTGGATGTGCACGATATCGTAGACCACATCTATTCTAAATCTTGTGTATGTATTACGTTTAGTCGTGATGGTGGCCTTTGATATGCTTCATGGAAATTGTTAGGGTAAAACTCATCTATGTAACTTACATGTCTTTACATGTGCATGTGATTATCTTGATGTTATGTATAATGCTGAGGAAATGATAAGCATGTGGAATGCCTTGCTTAATGTTGTAACCTATGCTCATGATCACCAGTTGAGCCATGATTGATAAAGCATATAATCATTAATGTCACCTTACTTTGATAGCATGGTCTTTCTGTTAAAGCCTACGATTATTGTGTATACTAACCATGCAGGTGATGCATAGCCAAGAAAAAGGCTATGAGGTATATATGATGGGTAACATTGCTTTGATAGTTACTCTTGATGATGAGGTATTATATATATGATGAGTGTGGTCTGAGGACCTAAGTTTGACTAAAGTGCTTGGGATTGCTATCCCATGATGATGATGTAAGCCTTGAGAGGCAGTGGCACTATGTGATGAAGGATTGAGATCCCATGATCCTTGAGATGGATCTAGATGATTGGCAAGAGGCCAAGTGATAACATGTAATGTTGGATCCTTGTGATGGATCAGGATGATGTTGATTACACTAAAGGCATAACCTTGAGTTTTTGTTGTTTATTCTTGTTATAGTTTGCATGTTATACAACTTGGTTGAATCTTGCAATCCACATAAAAGATACTAATTAATCACAGTGAAATATATCATGTAGTTGCCCTGGCCATAGATCCATCATCATCAGGAGCGGGTGATGGTGAAACGGGTTCTCCTGCGGGTTAACTCGGAGCACATATTGTTGAATATGCGAGGTTTCTCCTAGCCTAAAATATAGAGGAAAACGAGTGCAGCTGCGGTTGCAGACTCGGATGTGTATATATATGTGAAGAGCATGGTGAACAGGCCCATGGCTCATGATATGTGAAGAGCACAGTGAACAGGCCCGTGGCTCAGATATACTAGCGCCGAGACCTGTACCGAGGCGGGCTAGAGGAAGGGTAGCCTATGAAGCTGACCCTGTGGTTGAGGCCACTTAAGCATGAGACTGTGGTCCTACTTTGGTTCTCGTGCACTGACCACGAGGTGGGAGGTCGTGGAGTCCGGCTCTTCCATTGACCTTGTATGGCACCGGCTCCGGGTTTCGCAGCCATCGGTTGGATTTGAGCGGTACGGCTCACTTCCTCAGGGCATAATAATATGTAATCCAGCCTAATAGTCTTTACTGCTTAAGGCATAACATGAAACATTGGTTGAGGCCTTGCTTGTGTAGTTAATCCTGTTATATCTTGCAGTTGTTTATATGTTCCTCATATGTGGTAAGACCTTATAGATCTTGTCTTGTTAATCATGTTCCATAAAGAAATACTTGGGTATATGCCTTTCGTACATCTGGTAAGCCTGCTAGTATGAACAGCTTTATTTTATAACTGCTCTCATTATACTTCTTATCAGTTATCTGCTTTATCCTTCTGAGGTTTTGTAGTTTCGGCGGGGAGTTATATTTCTCACTGGGACTGTGTGTCTCACCCCGCTGGTTTACACCATTTTTAGGTGTTCGCGCTAGATGTGGTGGTGGTCGCAAAGTTGTGGCCGAGCAGCAAGAAGAACAGTAGGAGGCAAGCGATGGATATGTTGTTGTTTTGGTTGTTTTGTAGTAGAGTCTAGAGTCATCCCTGTACTCTCAGGTGCTTGGGAGCGTTTTGACGTTGTTTCACGATGTATAGTTGTTGATCCTTTGTATATCCTGCTGCTGGCCGGATGTGGGCTTTTATGTATATATAAACAGGTGTGAACTCATGTAGTGGCTAGACAGTTGTTCCTCTAAGCTGTGGACACGTATCAAGGCTTATATATGTTTGTATAACATGTTTCCCTACAGGATGTGGACTTAAATGTAATAGTTTTTCAGCTTACCTGCTTTCCGCAATCGGTTTTAATTAACCCGTGTTTTTGGTAATCTGTGGTTATGGTGATTTCCGCACATTTTCGCGTAACACCTCGCTGTCTATGTGATAGTGGGATGTATTGCCACAAGTTCGATGATGGATGTCTAATTCAAATCGCCACACTCTAGAGTTTATTAATGGTCTGGATGTGTTTGCAAAGTTTGTAGAGGAACATTAAATACAACATGGAGATATGTTCTATTGCCCCTTTAGGAACTATAGTGACAACTTGAAAGTTGATATTGTTGACATGATCAAAGATCATCTGCAATGGGATTGTACATGGCTATACAAAATGGTACTAGCCTGGATAGATTCCTAGTATAAGATCAACAAATGTCAGTAGTGGTAGTTGTGTTGAAGACGAAATGGCTGACAATGTTGATGAGAACGAACGAATTCCAACAAACATGATTTTTTGAATGAAACTAATGCCTAATCTCTTATTTTTCATTGTTGATTCACTTATACCTTGTCGATTATTTCAACCAACCCAACAACATAATGGAGCATTAAATCATTGGTTCGATAGAAACGGATGCCAAATCCAAGATTTTTCACTATTGATTCACTTATACCTCTTCATTTATTTCATAACACCAAATATACAAAATACCACATCGGCTCTTCTTGGTTTATCTGATGACAAATTGCTAAGGAAAACCATATTTTCTTTGCACATTACGTCTTATATCATCGGTTGGACTGTAATGCAAAAATGACAATATATATGTATGTCGTCAGTTTATTTTTGCCAAAAGAACCACTGATGTACATCTTGATTTTTAGCATCGCCCACTTAGTCATCAATTTATAACCGACAATATATGTCTAAATTAACTGGCAACATAGGTCATTTTTGTACTTGTGCATGTTGAGGTCATCTACATAGATCCTTCATTTCCATTTAGTTCTATCATGGGTCATATTCTGGAGCTGAATGGAAATGAAGGATCCATATAGCTGACCCCAACATGGTTTGGATTGAGGCTCAGTTGATGATGATGATGATGATGATGATGATGATGATTAGCTAGTCTATTTTTCAAATCCCACTTTACTTTAATAATACTATTTTCTATAAATAATTTATAAAACAGATTAACAAAATAATGATAAAAGGAATCAAATAAATTAAATGGCCTATCAAACCTATCTAAAAGTGGAAAGAAATTTCGTACTTGACATGCTCAAAGTGGTCTAGACATCAATTCTCATATATATCAAATATCCTAGATTGATAAAATAGACTAGTTAGTACATTATAAATATAAATTTTACATTACTTTCTTGTTTTGAGGTTTTTTAGTGGATCATTTAATGTTTATGAACGTTCTATTAATATTAAAATAAATATTGTTATATTATATATAGAGTTTTATGATCTTTTCAAGATTACCCACCCATATGGGAAGTACATAATATCTTATATTTCCTTACATGCATCAATCTCATTGCAAATATTCTCAATTGTATTTATTTATATTTCCTCTATATAAATTAAATTCTTGATTTATTTAATTGTTTTGATAATCTGAACATTGTCCTTCTAAAGATAGCCAAGAAGGGGGAAATCTGAATTCACTAATACTTTCTAGTTATCACATTATGCTTTTTATTATTTAATACATTCAAGTGTGATGTTGATATTTCCATATGTATTAATTAATATCTTCCTCTAAAATAAGTTTGAATTTGACTTATTTTGTGATAATATTTTCATCTGGTGGTTATGCTAACTTTTTTTATCTCCAACTATTCTCATTATATTCATGTTAAGCATTACAAATACATGTAATTGATTTACACACACAAAAAGTATATTCTATTTATGTGCATTATCCCATGATTTCCTTTTAAGATTATACATTAGTTTTACATAGTTGGGGGTGATTATCCTGTTTTAGGCATTATTGCATACATAACATACTTTCCTTACATCTCATTTGCAACTATTGATTGTTTAATTCAAGTTTTCATTTTCTGAAGATGTTTAGATTTCCAATTAAATAAACCATATCCTTTATTCTTTACATTCTTTTATGACTTTTAAAAGGTTTCTGATCAATCCTTCTATATGGATATGTTTAATCTTGTTTACATTACTATCAATTAGTTAGTTACCTTATTGAGGGTTGGGAACACATTAATATATTTACATGTATATATATTTTTCATTATATGAGGCTTTCCATACATTATTACATGGACTTCTAAATTATACTTTATTGATTCATCTTAAGTGTATATATGAAGATTTCCACCTATTATTACACTGACTGCCATACATGGTTGCATTAACTTACAAATTACGTTAGTTAGTTCATTTTAAGTGTATGAGTTGTTTATATTGTATGGTATAAGATTTATTATGAAAAAAATAAATTACTTATTATTAAATATTAATTATTTAGCACTAATTATTTGTTATCTCTATCCTATTAATGAACAACAACTTGTATTACACGTTATATGATTTCTAATAGTTATTAAAGCATGTTTCCAGTTACCTAAGGAAAAGGGCTAGGAGGTCAAGTTGAGGTATGTCACAAAGCATGTTTCAAGTTCTTCTCTATACTTGGCGGCCATAAACAGATACTAGGACACTTCTAAGCACAATAAGGCAAGATCCCCACATCTTCTTCTCTGACAAGAAGAAAGGTAAGTGAGCAAGACACAACTATGTCAATACTTGGGCGGTTGGAAAACTCGAGGCGACACCTAAAAGAATAAGAAATGCCCTAAAAATAGCATGATCATGTCTCACTACAAACACCTGATACCCATGAGAAAATAGGGCAAAACCCAATCATATGTACTCATTTTGTGGCACAACCACACTATGGTGGAAAACAAGAACAAAATGTGGTGTCACCTATGATGTGACCGATTAAATGTGGTTGGAGTCAAAACAAAGTGGAAAACAACACCTAGTAGGATTGGTATTTTCTACTACTTGGGGCAGAAAAATCGAAGTTCATCGACTTGGTATAAGGGAACAACTCACCCATACTTGATGACACAGAAAGAAAGAGAAAGGGGTTAGGATTCTAACTACCATCTTGATTGGGTGTAGAACGGTTGGAGATATTGTGATGATCTTGACATTGCCAAAAGATAAGCTCTGCGGCCAGTTTCCAGGAGTACCAAACAAAATTGGCAATGTCAAAAGACTCCTCAACCATAGGTGAAGCTTCTAGGTTCCTTACCCATCACCACAAAGGCCAAATAAATCATATGCAACAAACATCGAAGAAGCTTATTGACATAGATTTAAAAAAAATGCAGAGCAGAATTAGGGTTTAATATGGGTATAAACATATTCGACTTGGCTTTAGAAATTTGAAGGGTACTCTCTCCCAATACGAACAGGACAGGAGATTGAGTAGTCAGTGAAGGTTTGGGTCAAAGAATTCAATTTCACAAGGTCCATGTCAGAGATAGTTAGGAAATTATGACACCATTCGTGCAGGTCACTACTTATGTGACAAGTAATTTTTCTACCTTAGGATAGTTAGAGTTACTGCCGCTTAGGAGTTGTACAACTATTGGATAGTGGGTGTTCAGAGGTGAGAAGACCTTCAGTTGGGTGAGAGAACCTAGGTTCATCACGCGCGTGATCAAATGACCCAACCTTAGGCTGACCATGAAACAAACTAAAAAAAAATTATTAAATAAAAACCCACTTGATTGGCATTATCTCTACAAAAAGATTTGCCTTGGCAAACGAGCTCCAGAAAATCTCAAAATTTAACAGTAGTTTTTGTTAGAGAGTTTGTTTAATTAGTTAGTTAAGTTATTTGGTCTATTTTTAATACGAGACAAATTGTGTCTTGGCCCAATAGGGTTCGTCTTGAGTCTGTGTACTTCCCCTTATCATACTTATAGGTGAAGGGGTCCCCTTTTATCAATAATAAAAATCTACGACATAGGAATTTTTTTCCATCATATCGTCTTTCTACAGTTTTAAAATCATGTGTAGATAATTGTCAGATGATGAGATTTCCAAAAAGATCAACCAATCAACCCTAATAAATCATTTAGGTTTAAACTTCCATTATTTAGAATAAATTAGTGGAACAACATTATCTTTTTAAATTTTTCATCAAGATTCTAATGTCAAGACTTCAACTGAGAATTTGTTTTATAATTTCTTACACCCCATAAGGTATAATTAAACATATTAGTCATTGTGATAAAGGATATAAAGTATTTTATACTTTGTTTTACATACTTAGAAAATTGGAGATGTGATATTATTCTTTGAATTTGTTTTTTCCAAAACCTCCTTGGTTTTGCCTAAATTCCTATACCCCCTCTCTTTTATCAAATTCCTAAACCCCCCTCCATTCATGCTCCCGTCGCCGGTTGTTAATCAAAATGCACCCATGTTAAACTAAACTTTGTTTTTTATTTTCTTCTCAAATATATTATGTTTGCATTTCAATAGTTTATATATAATGTACATATTATATAACTAAAATATATAATCTAGTCATTATAATAAAAAGTAATATTATCATTTTAATAACATATGATATTTTGAAATAGATGAAGATACAAAATACCCATTTTATACTACTTTTACACTAAAAATATATACAAATTGCATGCTTCACATTTCTTACATGAATGATATGTAGTATATATATACACAACTGGTACAACAACACAAAAATTTTAAAAAATCAACATCAGAAACCATATTTTGATTGTTATTAAGTTGTTGGCTTAAGATGCATATTTTCTCTTTCAATAAAAAATTATACAAGCAACATTATAAATTATAAACACACCAATGGTACAACAACAACAACATAATATATTCTCTTACATGAACGATATGTACTATATATATACACATCTGGTACAACAACAAGACACAAAATCAACACTGAAAACCATTTTTTTATTGTTATTAAGTTGTTGTCTTAACATACATATTTTCTCTTTCAATAAAAAATTATACAAGCAACATTATAAATTATAAACACACATAAAATAGTGGTGTGTTTTTGAAAATTTCAATCATTGAAGACAATTTTATTGAAGACTATTTATTAGTGTGTATATTTTCCGTATCACTCCTAGTATAATTGTGTATTGTAGAAATTTTCATATAAAATTATACTAGGAGTGATACGGAAAATATACACACTAATAAAAAATGGACTATTAGTGGATTTTTATATAATTTTTATCTAGGTTTATTTTTTAGTTTTTTAGTGTGTTTATCATTATCTTTGAAAATAAAAACCAAGTTTGTGAAAATAATTTTGGGTTAGATACATATTTGGGCCAAAACTATCAAACTAGGAATCTATGTGGAACTTATCAAGAGTAAAATGTTGGATGTAGTGTAACACAATCAAATTTATTTATGTTATGCACAACAAAAAATTGAGCAAGTGTTAACCCCTTCGAAATATGAGTGGTAGTGTAGTGACTTCAGCTGGATAAACTCGTGAGGCCTAAGACAGTAAGTCACCAACATGTCACGTATAATCACCGTGTGATGCAAATTTGGTGGGGCAAAATGTCCAACACAAAATGATTGTCTTATTATTACTTGAAGCAATATAAAAATACATAGAACATGGGTTTGGTTCTAGATTGAACTTACTAAACTGAGTCTAATATTGAGTTCAACCATTCATTATAATTTCTAGCGATTCTGGGCTATTTTTTGCGTTGGACATTTTGACATTTTGCAAGAGATAATATCCAAATGGCATAGCACACTTGGTATGTGTGGCGCATGAATGATAGTTTAGTAGGATGTACTAGGACTGTAAACTAGCCATTTTTCATCTGACTACATCCAATGAAATATGTCCTAAAGTATCATTCTTGATAGTTTATCATGTTAGAGTAGGTCCATTAGCGGCCTTGCCTAAGAAGGGAACCCTTGTTTATATATATATATATATATATATATATATATATATAGAGAGAGAGAGAGAGAGAGAGAGAGAGAGAGATAGAGAGAGAGTCAAGTTGGAATACACTCAAATGTACAAGAGACTTTATACACCTTAATTTTTTTCCATCATGAAGCAATTATTTAAAAAAAATTAAACCTTTGGTCTTCTTAAGTATCTTAAGAACATACTATATAATAAATTTAAGCTCATTTGGACACTTATAGGTCATGCATATAAAAGATGTAAAAAACATGTATTTCAAGTTAGTTATGTGTGTCAATTTTTTTGTCCTGGAATGAGTGAGTTACACTCATCCACATGGACTCAAATTTTGTATGTGGTCTATTATTATTATAACAATGAAGATCAATGGATAAAATTTTGCAAATATGTCGTTCAGATAGGAAAACACCAATAGGGTGTATGGTGTGATTTGTACTCCAGTATATATATATATATATATATATATATATATATATATATATATATATATATATATATATATATATATATATATATATATATATATATATATATATATATATATATATATATATATATATATATATATATATATATATGAATCCATATTCATCAGGAATTTCAATTACCATCTTGGGTCAAATTTGACTCAATGCATTCAATTTCATTTACTAAATATCAATATGTGCAAAATTACTTAACTGGTCCAACTATCATGATTTTAACTGAATTTATGTTAATTTGATGCAGGACTTGACAAGGTTGAACAATCGAACCATTTTGAGTGGGACCCACCTTTCTCATATTGGGTTTCAATCAAACGGTTTCAATGATTCGGTCTCACCAAACGATTTCAACCATTCGGTCTCATCATTCAGTCTTGGCCAAATGGTTTCATCCATTTGGTCTCACCGAACGGTTTCAACCATTCGATCTCACCATTCGGTCCTGGCCAAACGGTTTCAACTATTCGGTCTCACCAAACGATTTCATCCATTCGATCTCAAGACTGAATGGACATGCTCACCTCAAAATTGTTTAGAGCTAAAGTTGCGAGACCGTTTGATGAAGCAGCGACCGAATGGACTGTTCCACCTCAAGACCGTTTGAACGATTGAGCGATGAAGACCATTTGGATTTAGGCTGGTCGTGAGATCGTTTGATGAAGCGGTGACCGAATGGACTACCGAGCGATGAAGACCGTCTGGATTTAGGCTGATCGCGAGACCGTTTGCAGTTAGTAGCAAGATCGAGCAGTGTCGAAGACCGTTTGGCGTACAGAGGTGCTGACCGTTTGAAGCCCAGCATCGCATGACCATTTGGCGGTGCTCCAAACCGTTTGATGGTACTGCGGCAAAACCAAAGATTGTTTGGGCTATTTGAAGCAAAGACCATGTGAACAACATGCATGCAGCAAAACCGTATGGCAAAGTAAACACCAAGATTGTTTGATGTTGGAGCATGCAAACCGAATGAAGAAGGCACGTACATGCCAGACCGTTTGGTCAACTTTTTACTAAACTGTTTGAAGCAAAATATCTCCAAGACTGTTTAGGCTGGAATCACACCAAAAATGTGAGGGCCAGTCCCGAGCCTATAAATAGGACCAGCAGGGTCCTCATTTGAGCATCGGTTCCGGGACGTCGACAAGCTGCCTGTACACAAGTCCGATCCAGATCCAGTATCGTCCACACCAGTTTCAGTCTACCTATTTCCTGTGTTACAATCGAGGAGACCGAGAAGAGAAGGAAGACGGAGTGAGAGAGACTGTCTGGTCTGTCTTGGTAGCTCCTGTTCCATGTCTAGATCTACTCCGACACGACGTAGAAGACCGCATCATCTTCACCGACCTGCGACTACCTTCTGCACCGAGTTCATGGAGGATTTCTCTCTCTTTCTAATTCTTCTTGATTCTCGCATCATGAGCGAGTAGTTCATTTTTGCTGGGGTGCAGGGACTAGCCCCGCTGCCCATGCAAGTATTTTCTTTTGTTAAACTTTTCACGGCAATGTATATAACTTTTCATTTCATTGTTAATTGGTATGTTTGTAGCTGATTATCTACTTGCTTTCATCTTGTTCTTTCCTTTTTGTGAAACCTTCTATATGAGGGATGGAATGGTAGTTTACAAGTTCGACTCCTTGACTAAAACTTCTGATAGGATTCCTTGAGGTCGTAAGTGTATGATCTGTGAGGGGATGAGACATCTAGCCTACAGTGACGCTTCTGTGGTCTAAACATCCCTCAGGGAAGACCACATCCTTAGTTAGATTTTATATCGTCTTGTTTATCGTCGATGTTAGTTTGTAGATCTATCACCTGCTTGCTTATCAATCAATGTGGTTGACTCTCAAATTGGAAATAGAATGGTATTTTTTCGAGGTCGTAAGTGTATGATCCGCGAGGGGACGAGCCATCTAGCCTTTGGTGACGCTTCTGTGTGCCTAACGCCTGTATAGGGGGGCCACAACCTTCGTTGGATTTATGTATCTTCAGAGCCGTAAGTAAGTGAACCGGATGGTGATGAGACATCTGATGCCTAAGATGATGCTTACGCGACCCTAACGTTCGTATGGGGGGTTTTGCAGAAGCTCTATTTGGATTGTTATATCTTGCCTGGATTGTTTGCGATTGAATGTGGCTGCATCTGTAACGATGGTGAAACCTGGTACCATCCCAGCGATTTCATATCATTGATCTAAATCCTACTTTAAATTTTACTATTTTACTTTCTTGCATTTAGTTTAATTAACCTCAACCAAATCAATCGTTTTAAATAATAGTCTTACTAAGAGCTAGATTTGACTGACAAGATTCTTAAAAATTTTGTCATTTGGGTTCGATCTTTAACTATAATGTGATAAGACTCGTCCTCTTGCGGGTGGTATTATTGCACATTAGTTTTGGTAAAAGCTCGAGGATTTCAACCCCGAGTAGTTTGTTAGTGCGATAAAATCCCACGTCAAATTATGGCATCGTTGCCGGGGACAACAGAATCAGTTAGTCAAATCTAGTTCTTTTAAGGCTAATCTAGGATTTTGTTTTTCTTTTGATACAATCGATCATCTACTTGACTTTGACTCTACTTTGTGGATATCATTTTCAAAATCCTTCTATTTTCAAGTACTTCAGAAGGATTAGTGTATGCACCGTTTGGACAGTCTCGGACTCACCGCCAGCTTTGATCCAAAGATTGACATAACCTTCCAATGACAAAATAGAGAGAACCAAGAAAGAATGGCTCAAGAGGAGGAGATAGCTCAAAGGGTGGCTCAAGCCCTTAATGCACAGACAGAAAGATTCATGCAAGAAGCTAGAGTTGCAGTTCAAGAAGAAATTCAAGCAGCACAAGCAGCTAAACTACAAAAAGATCTTAGAGAATTCTCAATCCCAAAAGCTGTAAATGTTCATCATCCAGTACAACCTCCTCCCATCAATGCTGCCAATTTTGAGATTAGGGCACATTGGATCACATTGCTTCAAAACAGCACAGTCTATGGCAAACAAGGAGAGGATAGTCAGCAACATCTTTTGAGGTTTATTGATCTATGTGCCATGATAAAGCAAAATGGAGTGTCTGATGATGCCATTCGACTTTGTCTCTTCAAGTATTCCCTTGCTGATAGAGCTATAAGTTGGTACAACTCCCTATAAAGTGAAATACCCATCACCACCTGGGAACAACTTCAAAATGTTTTTCTGGAAAAGTTTTATCCTCCATCTCTCACCTATGAAATTAGAGGGCGAATAACAAATTTCACTCAAGTCCCTGGAGAAACTCTTACTGAAGCATGGGATAGATACAAAGAGCTTCTACGCAAATGTCCACACCATGGAATTCCTAAGAATCAACTCATTGAAATTTTCTATAGGGGTGTGGATGATGATATTAAGAGATTCTTAGACTCCTCATCTGGAGGAAACTTCATGCGTCAAAGTTATGACAGTGCATGGCGGGTCGTCACCCTGGGAGATGAAAACCAAGCTAATTGGGGCAGGTCTATAGGAAAAGGAGTTTTGAAAGTAGCTATGGCTAAAGCTACTCCCGAGTACAAGTCTATCGATGAAACCCTAAAACTCTTAGTTGCCCAGCAAGACCATATTGAATCATCTCTTACTGCTATTGGAAGAGGACGTTCGCCCACTCGACAACAAGAACAGATCAAGTCAGCTTCACTGATCTGTGAAGCATGTAAAAGTACTAATCATTCCACATTAGCATGTAATGTTCTTTACGATGTTGTTCTAAGCAATGTATGTGGACAAGGAGATAATGGTCAAATGGAAAATCTTAATGTTGTTAATATCATCTCTAGTCAAAGTTACTACAATTCGAATCTGAATAGGAATCATCTAGGATTTCAATATGGAACCCCCTCTGGAGCAGTAAACTCACATCAATTTGGTGCGAACAATCAGCCATGAGGCCCATCAGGATTCCAGTATAATCAACAACAGAGTTTTAGAAATCAAGAAAATTTCAAGGGAAACTTTCAGAATAGGAACTTCAACAATTATCAAAATAATCACCAGTACCAGAGTCTTAACCAAGTTCCTTATCAACAACAGGGACAAAAAGCATGTCTCGTCTCTCCTGATGACAAGCTATCAGCCATTGAAAAGATGTTGCAAACTCAGCAAACTATGATAGCTAACCAACAAGCTCAGCAGAGGGCTATTGAATCCCAACTAGCTCAACTTGTAGCTAGCATCAAGCCACCGGCTGGGGTTTTTGCTGGCCAACCCGAGAATAATCCTAAGCATCTTGAACAATTGAAGGCAGTCACCACCAGATCGGGAAAAGACTATTCTGATCCTCCTATCAAGACACTTGTGGTTGTTACAGATGAAGATGAACTTGTGATTGTCCAAGACTCAACAACACCAGAGTCTCAACTGAAAGAACAAGTAACTACCGATAAGACAGACAACGAAAGTCCTATTGATGAAGAAACTGAAACACCAGAACTTGATATCCCTGTATACAAGCCTCGTATTCCTTTCCCTGCTCTTTTAAGGCAAACCAATCTTGATAATCGGTTCAATAAGTTTAAAAAAGCCATGAAGAAACTTCATGTTGATATACCCTTTTTGGATGCGCTAGCTGAGATACCAGCTTGGACAAAGTACTTAAAGTCTCTAATGACCAAGAAATATATAACTGAAGAATATGAGACAGTCAAGTTAGTTAAAACCACTTCAGATATCATCCAGAGTAAGATGCCAAAGAATCAGAAAGATCCAAGATCTTTTGGAATTTCCTACCATATCGGTGATTCTTCATGCAAGAAAGGACTAGCAGATCTTGGTGCTAGCATCTCCATCATGCCACTCAGCCTTTGCAAAAGGCTAGGATTTGCTGAAATTCTTCCAGCTGGCATGACCATACAACTCGCAGACAATTCGATAAAATGCCCGTTAGGAATTATTGAGGATGTACCTGTCAAGGTAGGGAAAGATTCTTATGTTCCATGTGACTTTGTCATCATGGACATTAAAGAGGACACCAGATATCCTCTCATCTTTGGACGTCCGTTCCTTGCCACTGCAAGAGTTCTAATTGATGTTGAAGCAGGAACATTGCTTCTCATACTTGGTAAAGAAACCCTCAACTTCAAAGTTTTTGAAAGCATGAGAAGACCAAGTATGCAAGAAGAAGTTTATCTGATTGACTGCATTGAACAAATATCACTCCTTACACAAGAGGGATATGAACAAGAAGATCCTTTCGAAGTGACTCTAACAGACCCCTCTGCTGATAACTCCATCAGTGAGCAAGTTAAAGAGTGTGTTCTTGACCTTGACACTACCCAAGAAGATCCCGAAGCTACGTTTGAAGGACTCAAGGCCGTGGACGCTACTAAAGAAACATAAGAAAAACCACAGGCCCCCGAAATGAAGCCCCTACCTGAGGGACTGAAGTATGTGTTTTTGGATGATCTCAAGGTTTGTCTAGTAATAACAAATTCTGATCTTACAACCGAACAAGAAGATAAACTCCTGAAAAAATTAAAGGAAAGAAAGAAAGCCATCGGCTATAAGATTAGTGACCTCACTGGGGTTAGTCAAGCGTTTTGTATGCACAAGATCCCTATGATGGAAGATCACAAGCCAACTATTGAACATCAATGGAAATGGAATCCAAATATGAAGGAAGTAGTCTGTCGTGAGGTCATTAAACTGCTCACAATTGGAATAATCTATCTGATATCATACTCGCCATGGGTGATCCCATTGCATGTAGTCCCAAAGAAATGTGGAACAATTGTTATACAAAATGAAAACAATGAACTCATCCCTACTCGAACAGTCACAGGGTGGAGGATGTGCATAGATTATAGGAATTTAAACAAGGCAACTCGAAAAGATCATTTTCCAATGCCCTTTCTTGATCAAGTATTAGTGCGGCTGGCCCTTCAAGAATATTTCTGTTATCTCAATGGTTACTCTGGATTCTGTCAAATACTTATACATCCAGATGAGAAAGAGAAAACTACTTTCACCTGCCCATTCAGAACATATGCATTTAGAAGAATGTCGTTTGGCCTCTGCAATGCACCTGCAGCTTTCCAACGTTGCATGGCTACCATATTCGTTGGTCTTACTGAAACAATTATGGAAGTTTTTATGGATGATTTTTCTGTGTATGGAGATTCTTTCGACTCATGTCTAAAACACCTCTCCCTCATTCTCAAACATTGTAAAGAAGCTCATCTTGTACTGAATTGGGAGAAGTGTCATTTCATGGTAAAGGAAGGCATTGTCCTGGGTCATAGGGTCAGCAATAGAGGAATTGAAGTAGATAAAGCCAAGATTGAAGTGATTTCAAAGCTCTTTGTCCCTATCAATGTAAAGGAAGTTCGAGCATTCCTTGGTTACGCAGGTTTCTATAGATGGTTTATAAAGGATTTCTCAAACATAACCAAGCCGATGACAAATTTGTTACTAAAGGATGTTGAATTCAATTTTGACAAAGAATGTGTTAAAAGTTTCAACACACTGATGCATGCCCTTACAACTACACCCATCATTAGAGCTCCTAATTGGGACCACCCTTTTGAAATCATGTGTGATGCAAGTGATTATGTTGTAGGTGTTGTCTTGGGACAATGTATAGAAAAGAAACATTATGTGATCTATTATGCATCGAAGACCCTTGATGAAGCTCAGAGGAATTATGCTACTACTGAGAAAGAACTTCTGGAAGTCGTGTATACTTTTGACAAGTTCAAATCCTACCTAATTGGTTCAAAGGTCATTGTCTACACAGATCACGCTGCCATTCATTACCTTCTAGCTAAGAAAGATGCAAAACCTAGGTTAATAAGATGGATTCTCCTCCTACAAGAATTTGATTTAGAGATCAGAGATAAAAAGGGTATAGAGAATGTTGTAGCAGACCACCTCAGTCGCATCCACACTCTGGATACTGAGAAGATTCTGATTAATGATTCCCTTCCGGATGATCAACTAATGAAGGTCTCAGAAGCTATACCATGGTACTCGGATTTTGTGAACTACCTCACTGTTGGGGTTATTCATCCTCAATGCACCGGAAATGTACTGAAGAAATTTATGCATGATGTGAAACAGTAATACTGGGATGAGCCGTACCTTTTCAAGCTATGTGCTGATGGTCTTTACAGATGATGTATCGCTGAGGAAGAAGCTCAATCTATTCTAGAGCACTGTCACTCTGGCCCAGTCGGGGGCCATATGAGTTCCAAGAAGACTACCTTGAAGGTTTTCCAATGTGGATTCTTCTGGCCAACCATATCCAAAGATTCCTACGACTTTGTCCTATCATGTGACAAATGTCAAAGATCTGGCAATATAACAAAAAGAGATGAGATGCCACTGAATCTGTGGTAAGAAGTAGAGATATTCGACGTTTGGGGGGTGGACTACATGGGTCCATTCCCATCTTCTCATGGATTTTCATACATCCTAGTGGCGGTGGACTATGTCTCAAAATGGGTTGAAGTCATACCAACTGTCACTAGTGATTCCAAACCCATCATCAAATTATTCAAAGATATTATTTTCCCCCGTTTTGGAGTTCCACGAACTGTGATATCCGACGGAGGGTCTCGTTTCCTTGAAAGAAGTATTGAAGCATTATTGAGAAAGTATGGAGTCACACACAAGGTAGCCTCACCCTACCATCCACAAATGAGTGGACAGGTAGAGGTTTCTAACCATCAACTCAAAGCTATCCTAGAAAAGACAGTTGGCCGCAATCGAAAGGATTCGTCTATGAAAATTAATGACGCATTGTGGGCCTATCAAACTGCTTTCAAAACTCCACTCAGGACTACACCTTTTCGATTAATATATGGAAAGGCTTGCCACCTGCCAGTCGAACTGGAACACAAGGCATGGTGGGCAATAACACAACTAAATTTTGATATGAAAGAAGCAGGCCAAGCCAGGATTCTGCAACTCCAAGAGCTGGACGAACTCAGGATGACAGCTTATGAGAATGCACGAATTTACAAAGAACGCACAAAACTTTGGCACGATGGACATCTGAAAAGAAAAGACATACAAGTAGGAGACCAAGTTCTGTTATTCAACTCAAGGTTGAAGTTATTCCGAGGAAAACTCCGCTCACGCTGGTCTGGGCCTAATATTGTCAAGAGCATCTACCCACATGGTGCTTTCTCTTTATGGATTGACAAGACAAGTGAATTTGTGGTAAATGGTCAACGATTGAAGAGATATTTCACCTCTGCTGATACAGGATCTAATGCGATGTTGGATCTCTCCAATCCAACATACCCACCGTAGAAGTTGAAGGAATCACGTCAAGCCATCGCCGCAAAACAAAGGTGCTTGTCGGGAGACAACCCGGTAAATAAATTCGAATTTAGTTTTAATTTTGAACTAGAAATTTTTCCTTAATTTTGTTTTTACCTTTAAGATAATTTTGCACCAAATAAAATTCACATCGTGAGATGCTATCTTGAGTTCTGACTGATCTTTCTTTTCCAGATTTTTAGATGAAGGACGCGTGATGTCTGGAATGCAACCACATCCAGTGGTCCAAACGGTATGAAATTTCCCCTCCATCTCAGATTTAGAGTTTGCTCGGGACAAGCAAATTTCTAAGTTCGGGGTGGAGGGCGGATGGTACGTATCTTAATTTCCACCTTCACCCATCAAAATCAGACTTAGATTTTCATGGTCGCATTTTTGACCGAAATTTTCAAAATTTTCAATTAAATTTTCAAAATTTTTAAGTTTTTCAAGAAATTTGAACATATACTTGATGAAATTTTGACATGGTTTTCAATTTCTATGTTTTCTTCACTATACCTTCCTTATGCGAAGCAATCCTCAAAAGGACCTTCTTCTGAAATCTAGCCTCCTGATTGAAATCATCTTATGAAGCTTATGATTCCTAACATCATGATACTTATGCAAATATGACAAGCGTCTGTCAAATTGATAGGGATCAAACACGTCGTACTTTTGAACTGACTAGTGGAACAATAACATGGAATCCCCATCGGATCCTCATCAAGTCATTATCTGAGCAGAGTACGATAAAGAGAACGACCCGATGCACAAAATTGTAAATCAAGTTGCATTCTGATCTTAACTCTCTTCTACACTTCTTCTATCATCTTCGTACCCCTCCATCCATCAAAAAGAAACAAAAATAGCCAATATAGTGCCAAACCCTAAGTTCGGGGTGGCACGCCACTTCCCTCTATATCCTCTTCTTCCATACCCCTCGCAAATTAATAGGGGCGTACCACACAAAAATGTAATCTCGATTCGAATAGAGGAGAGATTTGCAAACAAAAAGATGCCAAAGCGCACACAAAATGAAATGCAATCTCGAGTCGAATAGAGGAGAGACTCGCACAAAAAATGGAATAAATGAAACTGCAAAAATAATTAAAATCTCAAGTCGAATAGAGGAGAGATTTACTTCTTCCTTACATACCACCCTTCATTCTGTTTTCTACCTAAAGGCACAATAAAAGCCTCCACTACTCTAAAATACACCAGTGTTAGATCATATGCACACTTGTTGTTCTGCGGGTGACTCTGGACCCTTACGAAACTCTTTGACATGCTTATTGTTGGAAAAAGTGAGGAGGAAGTGATATTACGAAGCAAACTCAGGAGAGAAGATATGGTCAGATGTGTTCAGTGGTCTCATGAAGTTGAGATACTGAGTCATACTGAGCAGAAGGAAAACAATCGTGATGTGAAGAGGAGGCAATCACATGAATTGAAAGTATTAATTTGGCGATTGTTTCAGATTTTGTGTTACTCAAGGACGAGCAACGTTTAAGTTCGGGGTATTTTGATGAATACATATTCATCAGGAATTTCAATTACCATCTTGGGTCAAATTTGACTCAATGCGTTCAATTTTATTTACTAAATATCAATATGTGCAAATTTACTTAACTAGTCCAACTATCGTGATTTTAACTAAATTTGTGTTAATTTGATGCAGGACTTGACAAGGTTGAACAATCGAACCATTTTGAGTGGGACCCACCTTTTTCATCCTGGGTTTCAATCAAATGGTTTCAACCATTCGGTCTCACCAAACGGTTTCAACCATTCGGTCTCACCATTCGGTCCTGGCCAAATGGTTTCATCCATTCAGTCTCACCAAACGGTTTTAACCATTCGGTCTCACCATTCGGTCTTGGCCAAAAGGTTTCAACCATTTGGTCATGGCCAAATGGTTTCATCCATTTGGTCTCACCAAACAGTTTCATCCATTCAGTCTCAAGACCAAATGGACATGCTCACCTCAAAACCGTTTGGTGTTGAAGTTGTGAGACCGTTTGATGAAGCAACGACTGAATGGATTATTCCACCTTAAGACCGTTTGAATGATCGAGCGATGAAGACCGTTTAGATTTAGGTTGGTCGCGAGACTGTTTGATGAAGCAGTGACCGAATGGACTACCGAGCGATGAAGACCATCTGGATTTAGGCTGATCGCGAGACCGTTTGCAGCCAGCAGTAAGATCGAGCAGCGTCGAAGACCGTTTGGCTTACAGAGGTGCTGACCGTTTGAAGCCCAGCATCACATGACCGTTTGGTGGCGCTCCAAACCGTTTGAAGGTACTACGGAAAAACCAAGGACCATTTGGGTTATTTGAAGTAAAGACCGTGTGAACAACATGCGTGCAGCAAAACCGTTTGGCAAAGTAAACACCAAGACCGTTTGCTGCTGGAGCATGCAAACCGAATAAAGAAGGCACGTACATGCCAGACCGTTTGGTCAACTTATTACTAAACTGTTTGAAGCAAAATATCTCCAAGACCGTTTGGGCTGGAATCACACTAAAAACATGAGGGTCAGTCCCGAGCTTATAAATAAGACCAGCAGGGTCCTCATTTGAGCATTGGTTCTGGGACGCCAACAGGCTACCTGTACACAGGTCTGATCCAGATCTAGTACCGTCCACACCAGTTTCAGTCCACCTACTGCCTGTGTTGCATTCGAGGAGACTGAGAAGAGAAGGAAGACAGAGCGGGAGAGACTGTCCAGTCTGTCTTGGAAGCTCCAGTTCCATGTCCAGATCTGCTCCGACACGACGTAGAAGACCGCATCATCTTCACCGAGCTGCGACTACCTTCTGCACCGAGTTAATGGTGGATTTCTCTCTCTTTCTCATTCTTCTTGCTTCTCGCATCATGAGTGAGTGGTTCCTTTTCGTTGGGGTGTGGGGACTAGCCCCGCTACACGTGCAAGCATGTTCTTTTGTTAAACTTTCCACAGAAATGTATATATCTTTCCATTTTGTTGTTAATTGGTATGTTTGTAGTTGATTATCTACTTGCTTTCATCTTGTTCTTTCCTATTTTTGCGAAACCTTCTATATGTGGGATGGAATGGTAGTTTATAAGTTCGACTCCTTGATGAAAACTTCTGATAGGATTCCTTGAGGTCGTAAGTGTATGATCTGTGAGGGGACGAGATATCTAGCCTACGGTGACGCTTCTATGGTTTAAACATCCCTCACGGAGGACCACAGCCTTAGTTGGATTTTGTATCCTCTTGTTTATCGTCGATGTTAGTTTGTAGATCTATCACCTGCTTGCTTATCAATTAATGTGTTTGACTCCCAAACTGGAAATAGAATGAGATTTCTTCGAGGTCGTAAGTGTATGATTCGCGAGGGGACGAGCCATCTAGCCTTCAGTGATGCTTCTGTGTGCCTAACGCCTGTATAGGGGGCCCACAACCTTCGTTGGATTTCTATATCTTCAGAGTCGTATGTAAGTGAATCGGATGGTGACGAGACATCTGATGCCTAAGGTGATGCTTACGCGAACCTAACGCCCGTATGGGGGGTTTTGTAGCAGCTCTATTTGAATTGTTATATCTTGCCTGGATTTTTTGTGATTGAATGTGTTTGCATGTGTAATGGTGGTGAAACTCGGTACCATCCCAGCGATTCCATATCATTGATCTAAATCCTACTTTAAATTCTGTTCTTTTACTTTCTTGCATTTAGTTTAATTAACCTCAACCAAATCAATCGTTTTAAATATTAGTCTTACTAAGAGCTAGATTCGACTGACAAGATTCTTAAAAACGTTATCCTTTGGGTTCGAT
>OY856415.1:324070686-324083186 GCA_963693085.1 Alisma plantago-aquatica
AACTCTCTCGGGATGGAGTTGATCACTTTGTGTACCAACCCCCCATTGATGTCATCTTCTATCAGCTTCCTTCTTAATTCCCTGATGTTATGAGCAACCCTCCACGGTTCATCAGTTTCTCCCCATAAAATATCATAGGTCTGATGATCGTCAATCTCCATATAAGTAATCTTTAAGAATTTGTCTTCTGCTATCTTGAGCCCGACAATACACGCCTGGATATAAGCTAGAGTATAATCCTCCGCTTGCAGCCACGATCTAAAAGCCACGAGTACCTGTCCCCTTCTGTTTCTAACCAGACCTGCAACCCAACGACGGGAGTGTCCCTTCGGGTCAATTGCTCTTCCTACTGTGATATTCATCTTCAGGTTATTAATGTCTGGTGGATTCCATCGAATGATATTAATATTTCTAAGGCGCCATCTTGGCTCCTTCACTCCGAAATTTTCTAGCTCCTTGAAAAACTCCGGCTGTTCATTTGGAGTGAAGCTCCGCTTCTGTATCAGTCCATTAATCCTATAAATCAGAAATTCCCATTCAACGTCTAAGCTCCTCTTATTATTACCGAACCTGGCCAAGCATCTCAGTATCCATATGCTTTCCACTATAATCGCAGCTAGCCGACTCCCCATCCATCTTCTAAAGGAAGATGTTGAGGTTTGTCCACAACAGAAGATTAAGGACCCGATATCATGTGGGGCAGATTCTTGGATCAGAATCTCATAACATTTCCAAAGAGTCGTTGCTATCTGACTCTCAAAAACCAAATGGTGTAGACTCTCTGAATCAGGGTTCTCACAACATGAACATCTTGACGCGAGCTGGATATGACATCGGACAATGTTGTCATCAGTGGGTATAGCTCTATGCATCATCTTCCATATCACAGCACTAGCTCGTGGACAGTCTAAATTCCATAATTTGTCAAAGTTTGTAACAGCACCCGTATTGGTAGGATGTTGCAGAAGCTTCTTCACCGATTTTATGTCAAACTTGCCACTCTCCGTTAACGTCCATATTATTCTATCTTCTTCTTCTGAAAGAAACAAACTAGCTCTCTTGATTGCCTCCATGCCCTCCTCATCAACAATCATACTCAACGCCTGCCAATCCCACCCATTTTCCTCCTCCCAAAAATCTTTAACCATGAAATTCATATTCCTGTCCGTCCTATGTAGAGCATGATCAGACATCCTACGCTCGCACCATAAGGAGTCCCAAAAAGATAGATTGCCTTTACCGACTAACCACCTGCATCTAGGAAAGACCATTGGGAAGATATCCCATATCTTCTTCCATTGCGGGGACGCTGCAACCCCCTTCTTCAACATAGGCAGATACAGACCTGAAGTATTCTTGAAGGTCGATGCATACTTCTTCCTACAAAAATTCGCCCACAATGATTTTCCAGTGATCACCTCCCAACACGCCTTCGCTAGAAAGGCTTTGTTAAGCATCTTTAGAGAGGTAAAACCCAGGCCTCCTGACTCCGTGGGTGACGATACTCAATCCCATGCCACCCATGCACGTCTGGTGTGGTTATCTCTGTCGGCCCATAAGAAACGGGACATCATCTTTTCCAAGCAATTACATATTGAGATGGGAATCCCTGCCGCCGATGAGGTGTGTATCGCTGTGCTGGATAAAACATGTTTAATCAGCAGTTTTCTACCAGCAAAAGACAGAATACTAGCTTTCCACGATGCTATCCTCTTCTGGATTTTAAGAGTTAAAAATTCAAAATCTTGCTTCTTCACCCTCCCTACTGATATCGGTACTCCCAGATATGTCATAGAATCTGAAATTTGATCAATTCTGATCTCCACTGCAGTTCTACTCCTCACCGATACATCTGTGTTACCAAGAATACACATAGATTTGCTTCTGTTAAGCTTTTGCCCAGTTGCCATTTCATATTCTTGTATAATCTGTCTAACTATCTCCGCTGACCCATTCGACGTGGCAAGAAGAAGGACTATATCATCAGCATACATCAAAACCGGCGGAGATATACCACCCCCTCTAGTATAGAAAGCATCGATCACAGCTTCTTCCTGTAAGTGTACCAACCTCCTCGCAAGCATGTCCTCGAAGATGATGAACAACGAAGGTGATAAAGCGTTACCTTGCTTAAGACCTTTCCGGAAAGGGAAAAAACCCTCTGTGTAGTCCCCAATGGTAACCGTCGTCCAAGCTTCTTTGAAGAAACTAGTGCATAACTCTATAGAGTCTTGGATAAAACCATATCTTCTCATAACTTTCTCCAAAACTTCCCATACTACACGATCATATGCCTTCGACATGTCGAGTTTAGCAATAATGTTCTGTTGGTTCGGGCCTTGTTTGATATCATGAGCTAGCTCTTGTAGTAGCCGAATATGATGAGATATGTCTCTATTCTTCACAAACGCACCTTGATAAGGTGAGATGATTTTCGATAACAGCATCGCCATTCTATTGTTTAAGGTTCGAGCAATTATTCTCAACGCCAGGTTCTCAATCGAAATAGGACGAAAATCTTTGGAAATGTCCTTTGGTGTATCATTTTTTGGAAGTAAAACAGTACGGCAACAAAAAAGGCTTCTGTGACAAGTATTTCTCCGGAAAAAATCCCCCACCAGGTTCATAAAATCAGCCCTAACACAGTCCCACATCTGTGAGAAGAAAGAATAAGTAAATCCATCCGGACCTGGCGCTGTGTGAGCATCCATCCATTTCATAGTGTCACAAATCTCCTTCTCAGTTGGCACCGCAGTAAGGTAGAAATTATCTTCAAGGGAAACCAGCTCTGGAATCTCCTGTAGAAACGATTCTAACACCTCATTATCAGTCACCGTGTCTTCTTCTTGTAAGGATCGAATATGGGCCGCTGCTTCTTTAGCAATGTCTATAGGGTCTTCAATCACAGAACCGTCAGAAGTAATCAGCTGTAAAATTTTTCTTCTCTTCCTCCTATATTACTATATATATATATATATATATATATATATATATATATATATATATATATATATATATATATAGGCTAAAAGAATTATGTACCCGAGTATATGTAGCTTACATGTACCCACCTTCATTTATGGAGATTATATAATTGTATTGAATAATCCAACCTTATGGATGTATAGTATACCCCTTAGATAAGATGTGTACCAAAAATCATCACAATCTGATATTCATAGAGTATACAATAAAAGAAAATATCTATTTTCTAATCAATGGTAAGTTGCAGAAATTGCATAAACCATTGAATGATGTATTGCTATATCTCATGATCTACATAAGATATGGTTATTATTTTTTAAAGACATCTAATCTATATAGAGTTGAATCAATCCATATGGTTGGATTTTATCAACATACTCTACATATGCTATTTTAATGGCCGGTACACGTAAGTTACATGTACCGGCCGGTACACACTTCCTAACCTATATATATATATAAATATATATATATATATATAATATAGAGAGAGAGAGAGGTTAGGTGTGCATCGGCTAGTACATGTACCAGATATTAAAATGGCACATGTGGGGTATGTCAAAAACATCTAACCATATGGATTGATTCAACACTATTTAGATTATGTGAGTTTAAGAAATCATAACCATACCTAATATGCATTATGAGATACAACAATATATTATCCAACGATTTCTATAGTTTCCACAACTTACCGTGGATTAGAAAATACACATATTATTTTATTGGATGGTCTATCGATATTAGTTTGTGATGATACACATCTTATCTAAGGGGCATACATCACATTCATAAGATTGGATTTTTCATTAGAAATTTACAACATTGTAAATTTAGGTAGATACATATAAGCTACATGTACTCGGGTACACAATTCTATTATATATATATATATATATATATATATATATATATATATATATATATATATATATATATATATGGGATTAAGAGAGAAAGATTTCTCTCCCCCTCTCCCATAACCCGTGGCGGAGGCCGGACGCCCGGGAGGGTGATAAATCAAGAGATGCTTCTCCGTGTGGTTTCGAACCCTATATATGTGTGTGTGTGTGTGTGTGTGTGTGTGTGTGTATATATATATATATATATATATATATATATATATATATATGTGTGTGTGTGTGTGTGTGTGTGTGTGTGTGTGTGTGTGTGTGTGTGTGTATATATATATATATATATATATATATATATATAAAACTACAAATTTGGTGAGAAACATCGTACGGTGAGAGCATGAGAGGCATTTGAATAACTACAAATTTGGAACTATTTTTTTAAATCCAACCATATAGATGGAAAATGCATTATTTAATTTACTTTCTCACAAAAAATCATTGCAATCAGACATTGTTTACATGTCCATATCAACGGTCAGCCTGAAATTCAATATAGAGCATTGAAAAGTATTTTGTTGTTGTAAGTGATCAATGAATCAGATGGTGATGAAATTTTGTAGGAAGGTAAATAATAAAGTATATTTGTAATCTATATGGTTGGATTATGAAAAATTGATCTATGTGGAGAGTTATTCAAATGCTTCTTATGTTCTCACTAAGATATATTTCTCACCGAATATATATATATACCTCTAAGACGAGTCCGTACGACTATAGATCATGTCTTTTCTATATTGCTTGTATCCAGATCGTACGGACTCGTCTTAGAGGTCCACATATAGTCGTATCCAGATTGTCTGCCTCCGGAGGAAGTACTTCAATTTGCTCCTGCATAAAGGCCATGAGACACAGGAGTGAGAGTTCCGCAGAGGCTAGTAGGAAGACATTGAGGAGCATGGAGAGCTCCACCGTGAGGTCCTAGAAGTGGGCTGAGAGCTTGTCGTTCTGGACGAGCACCCACAACCTGTTGCCCGCCGGCTGGGTGCATTAGTCGAGGAGGATGCACGTACATTATAGGAGGATGTATAACTCCCTAAAACATAAGGTAATGCAGAGTGGTAGGGAGCATTGGTCATCGTCGTCACGGAGGAAGCCCAACAAGGAGTGGAAAAGTCGGACCTTGCACAGCAGCGACCGCGCATTCTGGCGCTGGAAGTGGAAGTTCGAGGAGTCGACGATGAAGGAGAGCAGTTCGGAACAACAAGGGCTATCTGGGGTTACAGCAACGATCAGGGCTAGATGGGTTAGCTAGCTCGATCTGGGTGGGAGATGATGGGGCAGAAACAGGGGAGACGGTGAGTGCCCTTGTAACTGGGTCATCTGTGGTAGGTGGGGAAGCGACTGGACTGTGAGCTTGGTGGTGGTGGTGGCGGCGGCAGGAGGCAACGGGTGTGGCTGTTGTGGTTGCCAAGGGAGCCTAGGAAAGGACTGAGACTCCGACGGTGAAGTAGCGGACGAAAGTCACCACCGCCGATGGTTTGTGCAATGTAAGGATCCGCCTTGCTCAACTTATTTGGTGGGCTTGTTGTCGCCACTCGAATGTGATTTTGAATCAAAAGGACTCGTGGTGAGAGATAAGTGATACGTGACGCAGCAAGAATATTAAATAAGATAATAAAAAAAATAGAAAAGTTGAACTAGCAAGAGATGGAGACGGGCATTGCACTAACACGGAAACTAACAGAAAGCGGCGTCCGCATGGTTTGCAGTCCGCAGAGGATCATCTCCCTATATACATATACATATATATATACATATATATATACACACACACAGATATATATATATATATATATATATATATATATATATACATATATATATACATATACATATACATGTACATATGCATATATCTATACTACTATAAAAAGAGTGAATAACTCTTTAAAATTACAATGATGTCATCAACCAATCAGATTGCTTTGTTTTTAAAATACTACATTCTCCTCTCTTCTCTCTCTTCTCCTCTTTTTTCAAGGATTAATCACTTTTTCTAAAAGTAAAAACCTCCTCTCCCCACAACAACTGGTGCCCACTACTACCATATCTCTCTCACATCCCGGACGACGGTTGCAACATTATTTCCGCGACACCCTCCAACTCTCTTGTCTCCCATCAAAGAAATATCTTTTTTTAGTCACTATCTTCTATGATTTTTATTTTTAATTATATCATCAATTTTTTCTCAATCTTTTATACAGGCACTAAACCACGTTTATTGGGAACCTCGCAACTACTTACGATAACTCACGTCTCAAACTAATTTCAAATTTCGATGTCTATGAAGCGGCGCCAATACCTGGTTTTTCGGCCATTCTAACAAACCACGACTATCCCACCACTTCCCATCACATTGTATCTTGTTGTAACAAAACTGGTATTCACAACATATCTGTATCAGACGTCTTATTCTCCATGTTCCACTGTACAGGCATGATCGAGCCAGTAGCATCGCAGCTTTCCTTCCTAAACTCTCTTCCATTTTCCTTTTTAAACGCATAATCTATTTGAGTAGTATATTGATCATCGACGCACATCCCAAAAGGGTTGATGGTGGCGACTGTCGTGAAAGGAACAACAGTCATGACACCGATCCGTCATCCGATGCAAAGTGCACCAGGCGATCGAGAGAACTATACAAGAGATTTCTAAAAAGGTGTTTCAGGTAAGGTTGTATTGCGTCAATGCAACTTTCATCTCTATCTTTTGTGCTTGATTATTAGTTTCCTTTCCGTTACATGTAATCCTTGCACCGTGCATATGGCCGTGGCTGCTTACAAGTTGCAACCTTTTACAACAGTTTTTAAGGCACCGGCTAAACAACAATGTTAAATCTCTTGCGGTAACACTCATTCCTTCCCTTTCCACAACGCTTGAATAATTTTTTAATTGACTTTTTACACTATTTTTATGTTCATTTCTCGTGAGTCAACAACTTTGAGCTTGCTTTTTCGTGAGTCCAGTTTTTGTTATGGAAATACTTAAGGATGTAAACAAAGATAAAATAAATGCACAACGTTACTAAATGTCTTCTATGAGAAACCATATAACTTCGATGTTCCATCTCACTTTCCTTTTTTTCCTTCTTCTTAAATTTAATCATTGTTCTCCCTAAACCAACTATCTGTTGCGGTTCTTCATAGTTTCCATGAATCCGTTATCCATGCCAAGATCCTATTATTACATTTCGAAGAACACTCATGTCTCCTTTCTATATTGCCAGTCTCTTTTCTCATGAAGACCAGGTACAAAACATTTAAAGTGATTTTTAAAACTTTCTAATTAATTCTCACATTTCTTGATTTATCTCTTGGCCACATTCTTCTATCTCTTTCTCTCCCATCTTAATGACAAATTAATTACCTTACCATGACTCTTCGTGCATCTTTTTCATCCTTAGAAACACTCTCTTTCCGTAGGACACTCCCTTCACTATCACACCCCATATTTTCAATCACAAATTAAATTATTTTTACCTAACGCTTCGTCTATCATTTTAATCTTAAAAGTACTATGAAAATTTCTCCTCCTGTTATAACATATTTTGATTTTCTCTTTCAACCACGCTATACTAAGGATAAAATTTCATCCATCTACTTAGTAAGAAATTGATTTTTTATGTAATTTTCTAACTAAATTTATATCATGGACTTTGTCTTTCTATTAATGGCCAATTATGAAATTTAATATGTATTCATTTTATTATTAATACGACTACAAAAATAAATTTAGAATTTTCTAATTGCTCTTGCACCCGAAATGGTTGCTCAAGACTTTTCTTTCACTTGCTCTTTTTTCACCTACTTTATTCTGGTTATAGTAGATAATTTATTGGTGATAAATAGTATTGTGTAATTTTATTCCCAATTTTTTATTCAAGAACTTATCTTTCACTACGACTTCTAATTGCCCAAATTATCCATGGCCACGCAGAGATTTAATTTCCTAGAAGCTCCCTCATAAGTAACCTATTTCATGATTTCTAATTTTTTTAATAAAAAATAAAAAAAATATAATTAGACAATTCAGGTACATTTACTTGCATTCACGACATCAAAATACAACAATATTAACAAAATATTAATTATAATAAGTTTTATCAACAATTGGCATACTTTTATTTGATTGTCTCTCACCATTTTAGTGATTGTTTGATAGATTATCTCTCTCTCTCTTTATGGGGCATATTATCTCAAGTCAACAATTTCTTAACTTCTTTCCCGTCTTCACATCACTCAAATCTCAAAGTACACTTATCTTTTTTCCTTCAACTATATGTCTTGTAGACATATCTTATTTAAATTTTCTCCCAAATGTTACACATCTCCCATTCAAATCTCATTTTCTATGTCAATGGATTATATCATCTACCATGTGTTTTCTCAATCTTCATTGAGTAGTTACTTAAACTTATTTGCTACCAGTAACAACCACTCAATGCTCTCAAATTTTGAATAAATCTAGACATTTTTCTGTATTGATTCTTGCTAAATTTAGAGTAGAATGTTAATTAGTTTCTTATACATGAAACTCTATTGTAATGAGTCTACTCTCCTACTTCATCTGATAAACTTTCCAATATATACATTCTTATGTAAAGAGAACTCAGATCTACATAAAAAATGACCATAATAATTTTAGAAAAAATCTTAGTGGATTATTATTCCAGCGCCATGTAGACTCTTGCACATTCTGCTTATTCTTCCTTTCCAACTCCTTTCCATCCATAAACTTCATTCGATATATTTTTCCTCCTCATCTAAACGTACTCTCATCCATGTCTCATGGGTTACTTAAGACTCCTTAATTTTCACTCTACTCTCGCTATTGCAACATTTGGCAACGTGATTGGTGAACCAACGCTCTGGTGCGGTGAGATGGATCACCATAAGATTTTTGTCCAGTGAGAAAAAGCTATCATTGAACGCTACTCAATACTAAAAACAATACAAATTCAAAGTGGCAAGTGATCTTGCGTTTGGTAACTGTGGTTACGAGCGATTGCAGCATGCCTGACCTTGCCCCATCGCTACTCGGGCAATCACACCGCTTTACCAAATAGAGCAAATATCTATCTTTTCCATCTCTCTCTAAGTGTGTGTGTCTCAGAATGGAAAACTTCCTGCTTTTTGTCTCATAGGCCATTTTTGCATCGTAAATGTAATCAATTGGCAGGAACAAGAGACACATTGATGCCTTGCTTGACTAAAGATGCCTCCAGTTCTCTATTAGGGCAATGTATGTTGTTCACTACTGGGTCAATGTGTGCTGAGACCAAGTATCATTTTTCAAAAATGTGACTAGAGCAAGGAAAAATAGAGTTATAAGTTTACACGATACATTGTGTGAAGATTCAATATTGAGAAATAAAGGTCCATAATATTTATGTCATAACAAGGTTTTGCTTAAAATAGTTTTTATATTTGGTAATCCAATCTTAATTGCAGGGTACAATATAGACTTTTAGTGACAATAGATGGGTCCTCTCAAGTTTGTGCCTTATGTCCCCAATGTATGTGACATTGCATTTTAAACATCTTATGCAACACAAATCACCTTTCATGCTCCAACTAAATGTTTTTTTTTGCAATGCTTTATATATTGTTACAGTGAATCTCAACTTTAGTGCTGATCATGGATCAAAATTCTAAATACAATTTTGGGTTCATGCAGGCCATTACCCTGCAAACAAAAACTATTTTACATAATTTGATATATAGAAAACTTTGCCTTTTTTAGTTATACTATCTCTCATATTAGCATTGAAATTAACTTTTTTCTTGTACACAAAATTTGAGATCCTATCAACATGTCCTTCTCATTAACTATTTGATCACAACCATTCAGATATCATTTACACTTATATACTGGTCTGCTCATATTTTAAAATTTTCCAAAATGTAGATTATGTATAGACATAAATTAACATACAATGGGAAGATGATGACTACAATAATCAATATTTTATCATTCAT
Organism: Alisma plantago-aquatica; assembly: GCA_963693085.1. Taxonomy (NCBI): domain Eukaryota; kingdom Viridiplantae; phylum Streptophyta; class Magnoliopsida; order Alismatales; family Alismataceae; genus Alisma; species Alisma plantago-aquatica. The sequence goes on from OY856415.1 coordinate 324,080,567, forward strand.
AAAAATAAATTTATGTGCACCTTACATATTTATAACAAATTTATAATATTGTTTTATGTTTGTTGCTTCTTCTACCTAATCATATTGAGAAAATATGTTATTTTAATTATTAATGTTAAATTTTACAATTTTTATTTATGTGGTCTATAATATGTTCATTTATATGTGCCAAAATAATAACACTAACAAATTCAAGGAGACAAAATAAAATGTTACATGGAACTTATTTTTAACAATAATTTTTTTTATTCTTGATACATATAAGCACTTGATGAAATTTAATATAAGCATGAAGGTCACTAATTTGAAACATCTCTAAATGTTATTTCCATTACAATTAGTGATAGCACGTCATATTTGTTAAATGAATTTGGATATGTTTATATCAAAGTAATGAAGAAATACATAACTTGACTATATCAAAAATAAAAACAACATTGATTCATGTGTATCCAAGAAAATTAAACTTTTTCACAATTTCCTAAATGAAGAAGCCTTTCCATATGATATCATTCATCATTTATGTATTAGCAAGTCGATTTTATTCATATATGTAGTAAAATAAAATAATCTTCTCAAAACATTGTTACTTAATATTAACCTTTTATCATTTAATGACTCTTTATTCAACTTATTGACAGCAAACATTTATTATGGTTCAATACCCAGACTTATTTGATACATTTAGCTTCTTTAACAATGGTAGAGAATATGTTACACATAAATTATGAGAATACATCTTTAAGAGCTAAAAGTGAAGAGTTATCCAGGTATTGACATTGAAAACCTAGAGGTTCTTTAATTTGACACTATATATCATATTTCATGCAATATTAGGATATATAAAACATTCAAAAAAATTGTGAAAATATGTCATTTGTTTAAAAATATATTTATATTCATATTGTATATACAAAATTTACTATATCATGTTCTATCTATGTTGAACAAGTAATGTAAAAAATGATCTAAATCATGTTTTACGTGCATGTGCACGTGTGTGTTTACTAGTATACATATATATACATATATATACTAGTAAACAGACACATGCACATGCACGTGCCATATTGTAGATGTTTTATTTACTAAAATATTGATATTCAAAGTGTGAATTATATTGTTATTGTCAAAAGGTTGAAAGTAGATACTTAGAACAAGTTAATCAATATAATTTTTATTAAAGAAAATGAATAATAAAAAGAATTAATATTAAAACTAAAATAGAGTTTGGTTATAACCTTGAAATCAGTTACATGTGACATTACATCATTGTCTAATTTTTAGACACTTACGCATTTCCTAATGATTTGGTCCTAAACCTTCAAGAGTTTCAAGTATAAATAAGATAGTGGGTTCAGGTTTACAAAACTAATAAATCTTTTTATGTAAGTTCATCCACCCACATAAATTAGTTATTATTGCAAAATGGTTTATTTTGAAGGCTATTACATATATGTATCAGTTTGTCATAATAAGTATATAAAATTATTTTTTCTAGATAAATAATATTTTTATTTTATAAATTGATATTGCAGATGACTTGATAGACTTCAATAACTGGTCATACTTTATTTGGTGCAGCTTTTATTATACCAAAATTTCATTAAATGGATAGCTAAATGAATTCTAAAGGAAATTTTGAATTAGAAATCTAGGAATTATTATTGTATTCACCATGATAGCTCAGTTATTCTAAATTCTCAGTCACTCTATATTTTAATATATGAGAAAATTAAAACAAGCTTTGATCGGAAAGTCAAAATATAGATTACCATTTTTTATAAGTTATTGAAGCAAACCAGATGTCTTGACTTTCAATATATCAATTAAACACAAATCGATTTAACAATAAAGTTAACATTGTCAACACATCACCACAATATCCACATACAAGTTAAGCATTCCCTAGCCTACTGAATCCCTACAAGGCTAGCCTCTCCAAATATACAACCGCAAAACACACTCTGTCTCCCTATCCTTAAGCCTTGACTTTCTTGGGAATTTAGTCTTCTTGGCCTCACCCTGGGATTCACCCTAGAAATCATGATATTCACCAGGTTGATGTTGGAATAACACCTCCACTTGAGATGGTAACACTAACAAGGAGCTTGCAAGGCTCTTCGTCATTCCTAACTGTGAGTAGCCATGGTGTGGGATGATTCCATTTTACTTGTCCTTGGCGGTGTAACCAGCTAGCGTGAGCACATCGGCCACAAGGTACTTGAGGAAAGATGCGATGTAGATAGCTTTGTGACTCAACTCCCTTGCACCCTGTGGCCATTGTGAAAAGAGTAATCACTTAGGTAGAGAGTTTGGAAGAGAGAGCGACTCCGACAATGGAAGGATTCTATTTTTGCTGGAATAAAGATAACTTATATACAACTTCTCTTAATATATATCAGCAACTTTAATTTTGATATGTATATAACAATAATAAATGAGTAATGTTTGCATGAGGATAAGGTGTGCATTCAAAGAAAAAAGTAAACATGTAGTGTATATAAATGTACAGTCATGATACTTCCGTTGTTTTCTATTCTGTACCAATAACTCTTATTCGTCCTTAAATATGAATCTAATTGAATACCCTACATCTTATCTAAATAAATTCCAAATA
>OY856415.1:324090686-324103186 GCA_963693085.1 Alisma plantago-aquatica
ACACCGATACTAATCTATCTAATCCTCCTTTGCACTTTAATTCTCTTTTAGTATCACATGCGCCACTTTACTGTTTGTTCTTTTCATTGTACCTAAAATGCCGACAAATAAAACGTCGGTCAGCCATAGCTGGTATGTGGGGGAAACAATAAACATGCAACTATGATAACAATGTAATCATTCAATTACTTATTTAACAACCAATATTACATTTTAGATATAACTCTGCGATCCAAGGGTACCCTATCCTCTGTATTGTCCCCATTAAACCCCTCATGATCCACCTATAAGTGAACCCATTTCTAGGGTTGAGTCACATGGCACTACTCGTAAGTAGACCACTCCTTAACTCGGGATTTGCTAAAGAATCTCTAACTCACGGTAACCTAGACCTTGCTCTAGGATTAGCCCTTTTTTAGCCTTTTCAAAGTAACAGAGGTGGACCCGGATCTAGCCAGTTATATTTGCACATTTATGGTGATAATCATAGTCACTTTATAGTGGCATGAAATAAATAAACATCCAACAGTTTAGTTACATTCAATGCGATTAAACATTCGGGAATCCATCGGGAAACTAAAGAGGTTATTCATAATCGTAACCACATACCTAATCCATAGTAACTTGATGTCCATGCATTAACATTCAACACAATTAACAAGCAATCAACAATATCTTGAAAATAATGCATAACATTCAAGTGTCATTGTTTTATTCACAACATCCTCAAGATCAACTTGGATTCCACCTTATGATTTCTAGGCCAACTTTAGGGTTTTATTAGGATTTTAGCCTTCATTATGCATTTATCACTTTTAATGCTCTTTTAGTTCACAAACTTTAATTTCTGCATCATAGGCACAATTGAATGTCAATTAAGTCTAATATGTTTCTTTTACACTAAAACTATTATCTTTATCCTTCTAGGTCATATCCAAAACATTAAGGCTAATTATCATCTTCGGTTTCTTTCAAATTGACAAATCATATTTCATTATAGTTCAACTCACATATATGAACCTTATTTATCACTATTTCTACTTTTATACACTAGGAAACACTAATTATCCAAATAATTCACATTAAAGATCTTTGGTACTCAATTTATCTTCGAATCATCATATCTCTATTTTATTCATCGATTTGTACAATTAAAACCATTAGAATTTATATCAACATAAATTAGGGTTTCTAATCCCATTAAGGCATATTCATGTACATAGAACCCTAAATTAAACCAACTATATAAAAAGATCATCTTTTTACATCCTATTTTCACTTGTATTAACAACATGTTAATATCAGCTTGAATTATCCATCTATCATCAAATCTAAGGGTTTTTCCTTAGTTAAATCATTAAAGATGATAACTTTATGTACTTTTCCAATTTCAAGCATATAAACTCTAAATTAGACTAATCATGTGCAAAGTTCTTCCTTTTTGAACTCAAAGTTCCTTTTTACATTTAACAGATTAATATCAACTTTAAAAAATCCATTAAACCCTATTAAACACATTAATCGTATCAAAATAGGGTTTCTTAATCTTTAATTCATTAATGATGATAATTTACACTATATTTCAAACTATGATCAGATTCGGTCTATTAAACTATTTTTATTGGATTCCTCTCGTTCTTCTGATCAATTTTCATATATTATTCACATTTATTCGAGTTACGGTGTACGAGATATGAATTTTGTAAGGAAAATACCTTTCGGCCAATCACAGCGCGCCACGTCGCTCCTTGCATACAACGTTGCCCATTGAGTTGGAAATATATCAAAAAGACGGTCCTGCCCTCCTTTAATAAGAACGGCCTTCATACCCCGGAGGGTATAATCGTCAAAAGTGGGCTATCATCTTCCCCCGCGCGCCCCAGCACTGCGGTCAGCGTCCGTCGACTGCGGGGGGTTTCACCCCCTCTCTCCCAAGGCTCGAGGGTGGCCGAAAACTGTCGCCCCTCCGTCGACCTCCACTAGGCCCAGGGTGCCTCTTCTTCACGGCCAAGGTGGCTGCTCCATGTTCTCGCACGTGGGTGCCTTCTTCTCAGTGGCCGACGGTGCCGCCTGCGCCTATGCCGATCCCCATCACCGCCGTCCTGATCTCGTAGCCATCACCTCCTCCTCTCCCTCCTTCTTCCTTTACGGTCCTGTGGTTGTGATCTCCGCCTCCATGTTCATCCTTTGATATCACCACGACGTGAAGTCATTCATCTGTACTTTCCGCAAGCACCCACAACGTGGTGCTCCACAAAAGCCGCCCTACGGCAAAGCCCCCACTGAGACTTGAAGGAGATGTGTCTAGAGGAGGGAGTCAGGCGCGGAGTACTATCAGCCATCAGGTTTGAAGAATCCTAGAGCAATCTCTCCCAGATCCTTCCTCAGTGGTGCTGTGGAACTTCCTTCACCTACTGACTCGGGGCAGCGCCTGTCACCAGTTTCCCTCGGCCAGCACTATTGTCCCTCTTGGACGTTGATCGGCTCCATGATACGACGATGCTGCCTACCATGTATTATGAGGAGAAGGGTATTGAAAAAGGATAAAAGAGTATCTCTGAGAAACCAATTCCATGCCCTCTTCGCGGAGGTCTAGTCCCATATATATATATATATACTATTCTCATAGAGACCATCCGCTGTTCTCATACCTTTAGGGTTTGTCTCCATTAAACCCTTTCCTTTTCCATAGTTTCCCACGTATATAGGTTAATCACGGATTGATGGGTCAAGTTCCTATATATTTTAGGAAACTATATTATAAAACCCATGGTTATTCTCTATATAGGTCCATCAGAAACCACCATTATCATGTGATGTAAAATTGATTTAATGACAAGAAGTAATTAATATCTTTCCATCAAAAGATATATCTTTTTTTTCTATAATCTTTCAAAGATACCCTTCTTTTCAAGCATTAATTGATATTAGGGGAAAGACAAGGTATTTTGTTTGGAAAATAATTAAACACATTATCCTTGTTTTCCTTATATGAAAATCTTGGGTTTTATTATGACTTGGATTCGGCAACAAAAAGTCATTATCATTAATCAGTGTACAAATATGTTTATATATACACATATATCACTTGTGCTACAAGCATACCTGCCACAATGCTATCAACATTATTATTCCACCAACAATGCTATTGGGGAATTATCAATTTAACTCATGCATCATATTTTATAATTTGACATTAACCAAAATTGAGGATATTGCATTTCCACCCAAAAGAACCCAAAAATTGGGGTTGTAACATCCTTCCCCTCTTATAAGAATTTTGTCCTCAAAATTCCATCAAGCAAACAAACAATTCAGGATAAGACTTTTCCATGTCCATCATCGGCCCCTATGTTGCTTTACCTCATCCATGGCACTTCCAGAGAACCTTTATCATCACATATTCTTTTTCGATGAGTTCTTTCATCTTGGCGTCTATAAACTACACAGGTGACTCAGGCCATGTCAGCCTCCCTTGGGGCTCACTAGGTTCATTGCTCAGCACATGGTCGGGGTACCTCACATAGTGCTCTAGATTGGACACCTGGGAAACATCTCACATTACTTTATCCTGAGGGGTAGGGTCAAACCTAACCTTCTCCACCCATCCATCTCTAATGGACCCATGTATCGGGGACTCAGCTCTCTTAGATATAACTTAAAGGGGTCGGATTTTCATGTCACATTTTCTCCCACAGTAACTTGTATGTCAGTCTACTTTGCATCTGCTCACGACTCTCATCGTCTCTATGCTCCTTTCAGCCCTTGCGCAATCAAAGTGACTTCATCTACACGTACTAGGGTCCCTTTTTCTAACCATCCTGTGGTACTTTTCTAACCATCATGTGGTCCTTTCACCAACATCACCTTACTGAAGTGGTGACCGACTCAACCTCCCTTACAGAGCTTCTTTTAAATCCCAATACTGGCTATGGTGGTCATCATCACATCTTTCATAGGACAAGAACTGTCTCTAGCTATCACCCTGAACGAGCTCATATGCTCTCATCAGGCCCTTTAGTCTGGATCATACTAACCATTAGTTAGGGGTGATAAACTATTCTAACATTGAGTCCTTCATATACCTACTTCCACCTTTTGGAAGGGAACCTTTAGGTCAAACTCAAAAGTCTTTGAACTCGCTTCATGGTGTAGTTGAACCATCTTTCTCATGGGTAGTTCAACTGGATCTGTCCCTTATCCGAACTCCTCCTTTCTCATATTATCTAGGTAAGGTGACCTACCATAACCCATATTGTATCTCGACCTTCTTTGGCCCAGAGAAGACCTATCACAACATCCATAGTGTTGAGCTCCCATTCCCTCTCAGGGACTCTTTTGTCCTCTATATCGATACACTGGGTTACTGGGGTTCGTCCTTTACCTCCTGGCTTGCATGGTCATAAACCACATGCAACTTCATCTTAAGCATCTAAAGTGCTATTGCCATTTTCCACGGTGTATGTTGATCTTCCACCATGATTTCATATATGTCATGATTCTTTCAAGATCAAATCCTCTGAAACCCTAAAACACTCTAGTCAGGGTTTCATCACCTTCTCTTCCAAAGAAGTACATCTGAGGTTTTACCACCATCCTTTCATTGCATCCAGGACTAGACTGGCTAACCAAACAACCATAACTTGTCAATGTATCTTGTTACATCTGAGTGTTATCCAAACACCTCTCCTTTTCGAACTTAGGGTTAGCCAAACAACCTCTTCTAGATTCTAGTCAAACAAGTCAGATGTATCTCTACTAGAGCATCCATTACCACTTCACATCCTTAGGTATTAGGTAACGTTGAAGACATACACTTCCATGTATTTCACTTATCATCTCACCTCAAACTCTATGTCTATCTTCAATTAAGAACACTCTCTGATTTCATCATCATGGTGCTCAAACTCAACCTGGTATAACTCGTAAGTTCCACATAGCTCATGATAAAAAAACATCCTCATAAGGTAACTACCTCATTCCTCTTAGTGTTTGCAAGCCATCCATGTATCATTCACTTTACCAGGATAGGTTATCTTCTCTATCCCCCATCTCTCGTGGCAACGTTCCAACCTACATCATCTCTTATCCTTGGTGTATGGCATGTGTAATGTCCTATCTCTCACCCCCATAACAAGAGGAAATAAGCATTTGGCTGCAGTCCAAATACAGAGTTCTTCCTATTCCAAGAGTAGAGATGGTACATCCCACCTTGCCAGTACACCTTTAAATCTAAGTTGCAACGTGCCACATATGTCTCTATATCACAACCATTTTGATATCAAACTAGTCTTGAACCTACTAAGGTTTATATCCTTGGTCATCTCCTCTAGGTCTATAGGGTACCGACTCTTTTGGGGTCATCCCTCTTCCCTCATGCATCAAGAGAGTGCCCTACTCATCTGCCCTTTAGGTCCCATGAGTTCATGAAGGTGATCAATCTCCTAACCCATGGCCCTCAGACAATGATAGATGTTACCTCCCGACCCTATGGTCATGTGCAACTGGGGAATTAGGCAACTCCTACTTTCATCGGTCTTATCCCTACCTGACCCTAGGATAGACTTAGGATTCTCCATAACAGTACATGTTCACTTAGAACCTTACCCAAGTCTTCATCATCTCTCTTTCTGCATTCATGGGCTGGCTCTCATCCGTTCATAGGCATCATGGCAACCTGCCTACCTTATTCAAGCCCCATACTGGTTACCTCTATGGTAACACATTCATATGCAATTAGAGATGGATATCTATGGGTCTACATGTTCATTCTCCTACCATGTACCTTTCACATAGCTTCTCAAGATCCTATGAGACCTCTTTAGGTTACCTTGAACCAACAACACGGATATACACCCTACAAAAGGGGTCCCTCTCCCAGGATGGGAGGAAAACTATCTCTTGACAACAAGGTCACAAAAACTCTTAGGTCTAGGGTTTACATCCACACGAGCCTACTTAACCCTAGCAAGCTATTAAGGCACAAGCAGATCACCTACTGTACTATGCTAGGTCATACTTGTTCTCTTTGCTGGATCAAGATCATACTTTCTTTTATCATCAACCTAGTTATGAGGGGTTCATCAAACATACCTTTAATATTAAGGAGTTTCCTTTTTCCTTTATACATGAGGAGTACCGTGCTCGCTTCTATAGGAACTCAACTTCTCATCATGAGCATTAGGTACACCACTTCCCCTCTTAGGCCTAGGAACCCTAGGTTCACTTGTAGGTGTCCAACTGCATGCTCCGTCTCTTAACTACGAACCAAGCATGAAAAGGCATGACATGCACTTCTGGTCATCCTTCAACTCGAGCAACACTTAGGGTTGGGTCCTCCTTAAGGACAACCAACAAGGTACAGGGCCTCCTAACCTGCTACTAAACCTTTCTAGGTCTAAGGAACTCTTCTTCCTACCTCAGAAGGTAAACATCCCTACCATGGGCACGTAGGTACCAGAAGCTTCATCTTCTCTCAAGGGTTTGGTCCCTCTAAAGACAACCAAGGTATCAACAACTTTCAGGGACCGATCATGAGGCAACCACTATCATCCATTGTTCAGGGTTTTAGGCTTCCAACCTTCTTGTTGGGTTTCCTGCTCTCTCTAGAGCTAACCCTACATCCAACCTCACCATTAGAGGTCCTCTCTTCATGAAGGTTCAACCTCAAAGGCATGCTCTACATGGGTGAAGCCTAGGTTTGAACTTATGGTTGCTCAAGATCATCCATAACCCTTTATGCTCCATCATGATTCCTTATCCAGGGTTTCATCCTACCGTCATCACTATGATGTGCCCTAGGTTCCAGCTATGCCCTACTGGTACAATCCCATGGGGTTTCTATGGTCCTTCACTAACATCATCATCTAAAGAGATATCATGTACCCTAACATGCACGACCCTTCCCAAGGTTGGGGTTGCCAAAGGTGTTAGGTCACCCATGGATCCTATGGCATTCCAAAGGCATGTCCTTTCAAACACCTGGTCCAACTCATCTCTCTCTAACCTTCACTTAGGGTTAGGGTTAGCATCATCCCCCGAGGATGTGCCAGGTCTCTACTTGGAATGGAGATCTCTATCTCCAAGACTAACTTATCCTCCTGACCAGAAGGTCTAGCCTCATGTCTCTTCTGAGGACATGACATCTTATGTCATACGACCTAAGCATGTATCCATTATTTATTTTGCGCTTAATCTATTAAGCTTATGTCCATGACATCTTATTCACATGCCTTTTATTAATTTAGTGGAGGATTCCTTAAACCTTATTAACCTTACCCATACCTCAAGAGGGTGAGGAGAAGAAAGGAAACCCTAATCCTTTAAATCCTTATCAGAATTTTGTGATGAGAAGGGATGAATAAGATGAGAAGTCCTAAAGGTATCTTATTTCGATTCATACCCTAAGACTTTGGCCAGGCAGTCACACGGGTCCGGGAGTCCTCATATTCTGACTAGCGGTGCGGAGAAAAATCTTGCCATCCCCCGGTCGTGATCCCTTTCTAGACACCTCCGTCTTTCGGATACTCCTCTAATAACTCCCTTGGGTTCTATGGAGTTTGTAAAATTTAATAATTATTAATGGTTAACTGAGGAACCTATGCTCTGATACCAAATGTTACGACCCCACCTCCCGATAACCCCCAATTAAGGGAGACCAAGAGGTTGAAGTTGCACCCATTAATCCCGGATCAAAGGTTCGACATATAACCATAAACAATTATTAAATTCTAACAGACTATACTGAAAATGGTAATAAAAATTTTTCTTTACATACCTTTTGTAAACTTGGATCTCTAAACTTCTATTCACACTGATACTAATCTATCTAATCCTCCTTTGCACTTTAATTCTCTTTTAGTATCACGTGTGCCACTTTACTGTTTGTTCTTTTCATTGTACCTAAAACGCCGACAAACAAAACGTCGGTCAGCCGTAGCTGGTATGTGGGGGAAACAATAAACATGCAACTATGATAACAATGTAATCATTCAATTACTTATTTAATAACCAATATTACGTTTTAGATATAACTCCGTGATCCAAGGGTACCCTATCCTCTATATTGTCCCCATTAAACTCATCATGATCCACCTATAAGTGAACCAATTTCTAGGGTTGAGTCACATGGCACTACTCGTAAGTAGACCACTCCTTAACTCGGGATTTGCTAAAGAGTCTCTAACTCACAGTAACCTATACCTTGCTCTAGGATTACCCCTTTTTTAGCCTTTTCAAAGTAACAGAGGTGGACCCGGATCTAGCCAGTTATATTTGCACATTTATGGTGATAATCATAGTCACTTTATAGTGGCATGAAATAAATAAACATCCAACAGTTTAGTTGCATTCAATCCGATTAAACATCCGGGAATCCATCGGGAAACTAAAGCGGTTATTCATAATCGTAACCACATACCTGATCCATAGTAACTTGATGTCCATGCATTAACATTCAACACAATTAACAAGCAATCAACAATATCTTGAAAATAATGCATAACATTCAAGTATCATTGTTTTATTCACAACATCCTCAAGATCAACTTGGATTCCACCTTATGATTTCTAGGCCAACTTTAGGGTTTTATTAGGATTTTAGCCTTCATTATGCATTTATCACTTTTAATGCTCTTTTAGTTCACAAACTTTAATTTCTGCATCATAGGCACAATTGAATGTCAATTAAGTCTAATATGTTTCTTTTACACTAAAACTATTATCTTTATCCTTTTAGGTCATATCCAAAACATTAAGGCTAATTATCATCTTCGGTTTCTTTCAAATTGACAAATCATATTTCATTATAGTTCAACTCACATATATGAACCTTATTTATCACTATTTCCACTTTTATACACTAGGAAACACTAATTATCCAAATAATTCACATTAAAGATCTTTGGTACTCAATTTATCTTCGAATCATCATATATCTATTTTATTCGTCGATTTGTACAATTAAAACCATTAGAATTTATATCAACATAAATTAGGGTTTCTAATCCCATTAAGGCATATTCATGTACATAGAACCCTAAATTAAACCAACTATATAAAAAGATCATCTTTTTAAATCCTATTTTCACTTTTATTAACAACAGGTTAATATCAGCTTGAATTATCCATCTATCATCAAATCTAAGGGTTTTTCCTTAGTTAAATCATTAAAGATGATAACTTTATGTACTTTTCCAATTTCAAGCATATAAACTCTAAATTAGACTAATCATGTGCAAAGTTCTTCCTTTTTGAACTCAAAGTTCCTTTTTACATTTAACAGATTAATATCAACTTTAAAAAATCCATTAAACCCTATTAAACACATTAATCATATCAAAATAGGGTTTCTTAATCTTTAATTCATTAATGATGATAATTTACACTATATTTCAAACTATGATCAGATTCGGTCTATGAAACTATTTTTATTGTATTCCTCTCATTCTTCTGATCAATTTTCATATATTATTCACATTTATTCGAGTTACGGTGTACGAGATATGAATTTTGTAAGGAAAATACCTTTCGGCCAATCACAGTGCGCCACGTCGCTCCTTGCATACAACGCTGCCCATTGAGTTGGAAATATATCGAAAAGATGGTCCTGCCCTCCTTTAACAAGCATGGCCTTCATACCCCGGAGGGTATAATCATCAAAAGTGGGCTATCATCTTCCCCCGCGCGCCCCAGCGCTGCGGTCGGCGTCCGTCGACTGCGGGGGGTTTCACCCCCTCTCTCCCAAGGCTCGACGGTGGCCGGAAACTGCCGCCCCTCCGTCGACCTCCACCAGGCCCAGGGTGCCTCTTCTTCACGGCCAAGGTGGCTGCTCCATGTTCTCGCACGTGGGTGCCTTCTTCTCAGTGGCCTTCGCTGCCGCCTGCGCCTATACTGATCCCCATCACCGTCGTCCTGATCTCGTAGCCAACACCTCCTCCTCTCCCTCCTTCTTCCTTTACGGTCCTGTGGTTGTGATCTCCGCCTCCATGTTCATCCGTTGATATCACCACAACATGAAGTCATTCACCTGTACTTGTCGCAAGCACCCACAACGTGGTGCTCCACGACAGCCGCCCTGCGGCAAAGCCCCCACTGAGACTTGAAGGAGATGTGTCTAGAGGAGGGAGTCAGGCGCGGAGTACTATCAGCCATCAGGTTTGAATAATCCTAGAGCAATCTCTCCCAGATCCTTCCTCGGTGGTGCTGTGGAACTTCCTTCACCTACTGACTCGGGGCAGCGCCTGTCACCAATTTCCCTCGGCCAGCACTATCGTCCCTCTTGGACGTTGATCGGCTCCATGATACGACGCTGCTGCCTACCATGTATTATGAGGAGAAGGGTATTGAAAGGATAAAAGAGCATCTCTGAGAAACCAATTCCATGCCCTCTTCACGGAGGTCTAGTCCCATATATATATATATATACTATTCTCACAGAGACCATCCGCTGTTCTCATACCTTTAGGGTTTGTCTCCATTAAACCCTTTCCTTTTCCATAGTTTCCCACGTATATAGGTTAATCACGGATTGATGGGCCAAGTTCCTATATATTTTAGGAAACTATATTATAAAACCCATGGTTATTCTCTATATAGGTCCATCGGAAACCACCATTATCATGTGATGTAAAATTGATTTAATGACAAGAAGTAATTAATATCTTTCCATCAAAAGATATATCTTTTTTTTTCTATAATCTTTCAAAGATACCCTTCTTTTCAAGCATTAATTGATATTAGGGGAAAGGCAAGGTATTTTGTTTGGAAAATAATTAAACACATTATCCTTGTTTTCCTTATATGAAAATCTTGGGTTTTATTATGACTTGGATTCGGCAACAAAAAGTCATTATCATTAATCAGTGTACAAATATGTTTATATATACACATATATCACTTGTGCTACAAGCATACCTACCATAATGCTATCAACATTATTATTCCACCAACAATGCTATTGGGGAATTATCAATTTAACTCATGCATCATATTTTATAATTCGACATTAACCAAAATTGAGGATATTGCATTTCCATCCAAAAGAACCCAAAAATTGGGGTTGTAACAACAACCTTGGAAAAGAAGCTTGGGCTTGCAGACACATGAATGTTCTGTCAATCTTGCTTCTAGTGTTGTTAACACCCAGCTGTTGGCTGTTCCACGTGAAACGTGGCCCCTTTGCTTCCACCTCCAGCAGACCTATGGCAGCAATGCATTCATTGAAATTGCTCATCGATCTCACCGAAGGGGCAGACCTCCCAAGTCTCTCCTCGATGAGCCGGACAGCATTAAAGTCCCCCGTCACCACCCAAGGGGCTTGCAGCTTTGCTTTAATTTGGACCAGGTCGTTCCAGAGATTAATTCTCTTACTGTCATCATTGTCCGCGAAGATGGCAGTAATTTTGAATTTTGTATCTCCTACCCGCAGTTCAAAGTGAACCATTTGTTTGCTTTGGTTGATCAATGACACTGTGTAATCTTCACTCTCCCAGAGAATTAGGATGTGTATCTTACTACAGCTCATAGAGTTGTCGATCCACCTGGCTTTGGGACAGGTCCTTCTCATCACCTTGGCAATTTTATTTCTCCTAATCTTGACTTCAGTAAGGATGGCAAGGTCGCACCTCACCCTTCTTAGCTCTGCTCGGATGACGTCCTGTTTCTCCCATGAGGACAGACCCCGTACGTTCCAAGCAGTGATGGTGGGTAGATTAATCATGGGGGGGGGTTGGTGCGCCACCAACCACGGCCTCTGTGTTTTTCTCCAGGTTCTCGAGCCCCTGGTATCTGTTGCTTGTATCCTGCACCTTCTTCCTCTGGCTTCGGGTGTGTCTCTTTTTAGGACTAATCATCCATTTAGGCTTCTGAAATCCCTCCTTCTCAGCCGCATGGACTTCTTGTTCCTCTTTGTCATTTTTTCGAGCACTTTCCTGACTGGGAATAGCTTCCTCCGCTGCTGGGGTCTCTTCTACTGGGGTCTCCGCAGCAGGGGGCGCAAGAGCACATCACCTTGTCATGCCCGAATTGGCCGCAGTGTGGACACTTCTCCGGTATCCATTCGTAATCAACCTTGATCGCATATGGATTACCTTTGTCTGTCTTCAGCTTAACTTCCTTCGGGAAGGTCGATGAAGCTTTCATCAGAACATTTATCCTCATGTAGTCGATTCTGGATCTGGCCTTCGTTTGTCTATTAAGAAACTAAGGCCTACCCAGATAAGAGGCTATGCGAGCCAACATCTTCTCGCTCCATCACTCTAACGGAAGATCGTGAAGCTTGAGCCAAACTGGAATAGACGCCAGTTTTTCTTGCTCCAAAGGTTCACCTTTTTCCCACTTCTTTAGGATCATAGGTTTTCCCTTCACTTGCCATGGACCTCTTTCAATAGCATTGTCAAGGTTCGCACCTTCCTGTAATTTGATAATGAAGCTTCCTCTAGCCCGTCCCCTGACTTCCATGGCACATGCGGGTTGCCATAGCTTCTGTAGGTGTTCCTGCA